>JAVSCE010018345.1:0-23776 GCA_032199065.1 Smutsia gigantea
ACAAGCAATCCACTTCTGCTCCCCCATGTCTCTCAGGACCAGGCTGCAGAACAACAGGCCCCCACTCAACCTCTTCAGTCCAGACTTGCTTGACCTTGTAATTACCTATTGATATGGAGATGGACTACTTCTCTCCACCCCTTGGAAACACCTATTGTATGGAGATACACTAAAGCCAGGCAAGAGATTCTGGAAATACTGCAATTTTACCCACAAACCTAAAGTAGACTTTAAGACAAAAAACATTACTAGAAATAAAAGGGGCATTTTTTAATAATAAAAGGTTCACTTTACCTGAAATTTATAATTCTAACTTTAATAACAGAGTATCAAAAATAAAGCAAAAATTGTCAGAACTAGGAGAAATAGATTAATATACAATCATAGTTGGAGATTTTAACATATCTCTTATAATAATTGATAGAAGACCAAAGAAAAAGTCAGTATGATATAGATTTGAACATTATTAACAAACATCATATATAGAATACTATACCTCAAAGCCAAAGAACATACTTTCTTTTCAAATGCACATGGAATGATTACTATTTACTGTGCTATAAAGCATGACTCAACAAATTTGAGAGAATTCAAATTACCCAGAGAATGTTTTCTGACCACAGTAGAATTAAGCTAGAACTTTAAAGATATCCAGAAATGCGGCTTTGGGTACACTTCTAAAAATTCCATGGTCAAAGTTTTTTAAAATGAGTTTGGGAATGAAAAAATGTTTTAAATTGAATGATAATGTATGAGATACCCACCTATCCCTCCTTTGTTCATTGGATGTTTCTTCTACTAACTTGCAAAATCTTAGACAGGAAAAGACTAGGCCAGTTATATCTAGAAAACAGATTTGCATGAAGACATTCTCCTATTAATGTGGGGGAGGGAACAGAGAAGACTAGTGGAACTCTGCAGTAGGGCCTCAGGGGATGTGGAGCCTTGGGAAGCAAAGCTCTGAGAACATTTCCACCATGAAAAGTACTCCTTAACCTTCTCTCTAAGAAAACAAAACATGGGATGTTGATAAAGTGGAGAAGAGAGAAAAGTTAGATATTTAAATACATATACTATAAAATAAGAAAAAACAAAAATCAATGGTTGAATATCTGTCAAAAAGGGTGCAAAAGACCAACAAATTAAATCCAAAGAAAATAGAAGGAAGGAAATAATAAAGATAAGGGAAGAAATTAATGAAACAGAAAATAAACATTCAAAAGAAAATAATCAGCAAAACCAAAATGTTTCCTTGCTAACAGAATTGATAGCCCCTAAAAGAAAATAATTAAAAGAGAAAGTACAAATAACCAGTATAAACAAGGGAGCAGACATTAAAAAGATAGTTATAGGTTATTATAAACATTTTTTGTTAATTAATTTGTCAACTGAGATAAAATGGACAAATTCCTAGAAAAACACAAGAAGGTAAAAAGATTTAAATAATTCTATAGCTATTAAAAACAGTAAATCCATAATTTATATCTTCCTATGAAGAAAAGTCCATGGCCAGGGGGTTTAACTAATGAGTTCTTCCAAACACTTCAGGAAGAAATAACATTAATCTTAGATAAACTTTTTCAGAGAAACAAAGCAGAAGGGATACTTCTCAGCTTTGATTAGGCCTGTAAACCTTGATAGCTGACAAGGATATTACAGAGAGGATTCAATCTTTTTCATGAATATACATGATGATATTTTAAACAAAATACACACAAGCAAGATACATCGAAAAGGTATATATCATGACCAAGTCAGGTTTTTTCACCAACAAAGCACAATTGATTTAACTTTAGAAATCACCAACATAATTCAGTACATTAATAGAAAAGAGAAGAGAAATCAGATAGATAATCATATTGATGGATGTAGAAAAATATTTGGTAAAATTCAAAAATCAATACAAGACTTAAAACAATCATGGTAAAATTAGAAATAGAGAGAACTTCCTTAATTTGATAAATATCAATATAGACTTATAGTAAGCTTTATATTTAATGATAAGCTTTTAAAAGCTTTCTTCCTAGGTTTGGGATTGAAGAAGAAATTCTGGAGATCACCATTGTATATAACTATTATATTACCACTATTCATCATTGTATTGGTAGACCTAGCATTTGCAATTAGTCAAGAAAAATGCATAAGAAATGGAAAGGAAGAAATTACTGTTATTCATGCATGATGATTGTGTCCCTAGAAAATACAAAATAATGCACAAATAATAAGTTACAATTAGTAATTTAAACAAAGCTACAAAACATTAAGAGAAACTAAATAGTAAGATCTAAATAAAGAGATAAATATACCACATGGTTTCTCCCCAAATTGCTCTATAGATTCAGTGCAATCTTAATCAAGGTCTAGTAGCATATTTTGGATATTACCAAGTTAATTTTTTAAATTGATACGTAAATATAAAAGCCTCCCAGTAACAAAGGCAATCTTGAGGAGGAAGAACAAGTTTGAATCTTATATACTACTAGATATTAAGAGTTGTATAGCTATAGTAATTAAAACATCATGGTATTATTGGCACAAGAATGGTCAAAACAGTGGAGCAAAATAAAATCCAGATAGAAACCCAAGCACATATGAATGCTTGATTTATGACAAGGGGAATAGTAAAGCAGTGGAAAGAGGAAGATCTTTTCAATAAAATGTTCTGATCAAGTGGCAAAATTATATTATGGTCTCACACTATACTCAAAAAAATTAATTCCAGATGGGCTGTGCATCTTAATGTGACAGAAAATGCATTTTTAAAAGTTTCTCTGTGATAACCTAGAGAATATCTTCATGATCTTGGGGTAAACAAAGATTTCTGAAACAGGATATAAAATCATAAATGTAATGGAATTGGCTGATAAACTGGAATATATTAAAATTAAGAACTTATGTTCCTCTAAGGGCACCATTCAGGGAGTGTAAATGCAAACCACAGAGTGGGAGATGTTTTAAACATATATAACTAACAAAGGATTAGTATCCAAATTTACAAATCATTTTTTTAAAGACAACAAGCCAAATTAAAAATGGGTAAAAGAATTAAGCATTTCATATGTAAATGCATATGAAGAAGTTCTCATGATCAGCAGGGGAAGGCAAATTAAAATCACAATCCAATACCATCACAAATCTACTAGAATGACAATTTTAAATGATGAAGATGCAAAGCCATTAGAAGTCATATACTATGGGTAGGAGTTGTGAACTAGTACAACCACTTGGTAAAACTCAACAGTTGTATATATACACTTAGCAATTCCACTTCCAGGTTATGTACCCAAGATAAATGCTTACATCTGTTTACCAAAAATACCTGCAGAAGATATGACACCATATGAAGTACACAGTAGCACTGGTGAAGAATCATGCTCAAAATGTTTAATCCAAATCTATTCAAGCTTTTAAACCTAACTTCCATTTTATAGTGATGCAAGGTAATGAGAAGCCATGATACCATCAACAAACCCTCAGATAAATCCAGAATATCAGATACGGTAAAAAGTGGCCTGACTTCTTTAAAAAGTCTCTCTCAAGGAGGAAAACACAGCAAAACAAAGGTGAGCCAAAAAATAAAACACCAAATGCAATGGATGAACCAGGACTTGATGTTGGTTGAAAAAAAAACCTTTATGTGGCAATCTTGTGAAGCTAGGGAAATTTGAAGGCTAGATATCAGGTGTTATTATGAAGTTATCAATATTTCTCACAGTGTGAAATGATATAGCAGCATGTTCTCATCCTCAGGAGGTTCATGCTGTGTATTTAGGGCAAGTATTATATTGTATGCAATTTAATTTTAAATATTTGGCAAAAATAAATATAGAGAGATAATAGATGAATGGATATAGACATAGATCTATATATATTATGAAAAATAAGGCAAATATGGCAATAAGTTAACAAGTTTTAAATCTAGGCAGTGGATATTTTGGTGTTTATTATGCCACCCTTTCAACTTGTCTATACACTTAAAATTTCAAAGACAAATTCCTGAAATATATTTTTTAAGTGGAATTTTGCTCCTAGGCTTCTTTAGAAGAGCAGTCATGTTCTGCTCTACCTTAAGAAAATAGAAACTAGAAATCCTAAAATATATGTAATGGGTGTAGTTGATGTTAAAGATAATGTCGGAACTCCAATCAGAGAACTTCAAGTCAAAGAAAATGCCTTGGCTCTACATCAAAAATCTGGTTCATGAATGTGCATTGATGTGTTTTAGGTTAAAATAAAATGCTTACAGTATGTATGCATCCCTTTTTAATGATTCCCAGATTTAGCCATGTCTTTTCCAATGAGCCAACTAACTCTTAGTGCCAAGTAATGCCAGGTAAGAGGTTATTCTCTGCAATACTTCATGTATGGAAAGAATGTAGCACCCAGCTAATAGCTGTTTCAGTGATGGTGATTGGAATAACCATTCGTTAGTGCTGTTGGGCCTTCCAAGAGAAAATACGATGAGTGAACACTGCTCTGTTGTTCTGGGGGCCATATGCAACACAAAATTTCAAAAGCTGGGCCTCCTGCCATGTTGTTGCATGCTTTTGCATGCAACAGACCAATCAACAATATCGCTTTATGATTCTTACAAAGATGATGGAGATGTTGGGCTGATTCTGCCCTTCCTGACATACCCTTTAGGCTGCAAGTTACCCTTTCCTCTCTTCTTTTCCCTGTTGCCACTGCCCTTAGGGTCATTATTACTTGATTTTACTGTTGGGACTTGCTGAGGCCAGAACAAGATGGGACCATGGTCCTCTCACTGCCTGAGAAGTCCTGGCCAGCGAGCTGGCTTTATATGTAGCAGTGGTTCTGACTCTTGGCTGACCTTGAGAATGACCTGAGGTTTGGCCCCCTACCCTAGAAAAATTAAATCAGAATCACTGAATTTGAGATCCAGATATTGGTATTTTTCAAAAGCTCCCCAGGTGATTTTGTTATGTAATAAAATTGAGAAGCATTGGCAAACAGTAATACAGATAGCTCTAAAAATCTCAGTGTTGAGTGCAAAAGCTAGAAAACGATTTATAGCACAATACCATTCAAGGATATTAAAATTTAACATACACACAAAATAAAGCTATGGTTTTCAAAGATACATAAAAATCTAAGGATATATATGAAATCCCAGGAAGGAGAAGAAGGGAGGGAGGGGAGTAGAAGTCAGAAAGGGAAACAAACAGGAAAACATAAAATAATCAAGAAAGAGGCCTTGCCTGACCTTAAAGCATATGCTGAGGAAGGTGGCCCCTCAAATCCAGTCACAATGATTCATATGGAAAGAACACTTACGTGCACAAGACACAGTGTATTTGTTTCATATGTCTCATCTCTGTTACTCCTCATAACAATTATAAGGTAGATATTATTTAGAATCACTTTAAAGATGAGAAAACAGGCTTAGAGTTTCAGAATATTAACTAAGTTCGTACAGTCGGTCTGCGGCAGAGTTGGCTCTTAGCCCTGTGTGCCCAGCCAGAGTTAAGGCTCTCATCGTTCCATTCATGGCCTCCCTTGGATCCTGAGCATCTGCTGGAAGGAGCGCTTCCTTCTTCCCTCTCCTCACTGCATCTCATCCCTTGCCAAGGATGGCTATATGAGGGACCATTCAATGTCCCACGCCCAGGACAGAGGAAGGAGGCCTACATGCCGTCTTTCTGACCTGAGAACATCCACTTCCAGCCTTCATTTCCTCATGAGGATCAGCGATTTTGTTGGATTCAAGGAGCAGAAGAAGCCTCATGTAATGGGACAGAGGAAAAAAGGATGGTGGGAGATATGATGGAGAAGAGGGGAGCTCAGAGCTCATGAACTATATTTGACTTATTTTAACTTATTATATTTAATAACACCAGGTATTCCCTTTCCCTAATGCAGCCCCAGCTTGTGGAAGACTTTTGTGTAACTTCACATCCACTGTTCACAACACCTATCTCTGAGGACCGGATCTTCCCAGCAATCTCAGGACTCTTAGAAATTCATTTTCATAATAATGTATTTTTTTGAGACAGGCACAAATATTAGTCCCCACTTTCTTCAGAGAAAAGTGAAGCATAGAAGAGTAACTTGCACATGCTTTCCCAGCTAGAAACTGCAGAGGCAGGACAAATGGCAAGTGCCCTCTGCCATCATCTGGGCTGGTGCCCTCTAGAGGTGAGTTAAGGCTCTGACACCATTCTCTCCTCCCAGCTGATGGCCAAGTTCCTAGGCAGAGTTCTTTAGCCCCGAAGCCAGCCCCCAACCAGTGTGTTCTCTACCCGTGAGATGCACTGGGGTAGAACAGAGAAGTCTGGCCCTTTTTTTGTGGAGGGTGGTGGGGGCATGTGCAGCTGCATCTGTGGAAAAAATCTAGAGGAACAGGTACAGAGCAGGGGTCTGGAAATCTGAAATGTTAACACTTCGGTTGTTCTGGTGATGGAGTTCCCTGAACCTCACTTTGAGAAACACTGTGTTAATATGAACTCTTCAGCTTTAATGAATCAGACTGCTGGCCTGGAGGTCAGCTTAGTTTATGCTGACCACTTCTCTAGTGAGGCAGAGAGAGTCACACAGCTGCTTCTCCTGTCACTTGGCCTCTATACAGTCTCAGCTCATGGCTGAGAGCGAGCATTCAAGGCCCAGACTCAGAACCCAAACCCAGCCTCAAGTCTGAGACTTAGCAGGCTTCGCCTAGACACACATTTGGGGCATGGCAAAGGCCTCGTGCTATCTCAAGACCTCCCACAGTAGTTCTCAGTTCTGAGCCCACCCAAGAAGTAAAGGTGGGAAGACAAAAGTGCTGTTTGAATTGTGTGACACTGTGTTTAAACATATTCTTTTATCCTTCCAAAGTCATGAATGGTATTCAACAGAATGTCACAGGAAGGTGTTCTAGCGAATCAGCACGGGAAAACTCCTTGGGAAATGGGGAAGAGGGTGTGTTAGTGAATAGATGGTTCTTTTTAGTGTGATAGTGTCTTAAGTCTAGAAGGATCCGCTGAACTTCCAGCTGTGTGCGTGCCTGCTCATGCTCAGTGTGTGTGTGTATTGTGTGTGTTGCACACATAGAGGAGGTGGGGAGTGGTGAGGAATCAAAGTTGATGAGGTACCAAAGGGGGAGAAATTTAAAATAATGAGCCATCAGTAGTCATCTTTTTGATTTGAGACAGTTTTCTGCACTGCCACTGATATGCCCCCATCCTGCCTGTCAAGGAAAAACATACCAGTTCCCAATGAGAAGCCTTGAGAAGGAGAGAGTGCATGGAAAAATGTGCCAGAAGAAACTGTAAACAGAGGAAAGCTTGTCAGTGCAGGCACATCTCTTTGGGCCCCCTTTTGCTGGGACTGGTCTGCCACTCCCTGCCCTGAGCTCCTGCAGGCTGACCACGGGACACAGGCTGGCGCTCGCCAGCAGCCGCTACGCGAGGCCCATGCCTGGGAAAGCAGCTCCAGTTACACATTAGTCACAAAAATAACAATGATCAAAGGGAGCAAAAGGCATGAAACGGCTTCATTTTCCCAATTTAATTGTAGGACTGGACGATCCATTTAAATCTGGAAAGAGCCTGATTCTAACTTGTTTTTGAAGAGTTGAATCAACTATGGGATATTATTTTTATTTTCCATTTCACCAGCTTTTCCTCCTTACCTTCAAGGCAAGCTTTAAAGGTATTCTTGGGCCCTTTTTAGTCCCTCTCCATAGGCCCATGATAAGAAACATAAATGAAAAGCCCCATCTGCCCCTTTTCACCTGGGAAAGCCTGGTCCAGAGACTGAAGACCCGGTTAGAGCCTGCAGGTAATACCCCTTGGACTGTCCTAGGCCTCCGAAGGGAGGGACAGTAGGGAAGTGATGAGGGGACCTCCCCCTCAGGGCAAGGACAGTGGTCTCATTATGAAGGTATTTGGTTATCTGAATAGAGGGGTGCTTGGCTGCTGGATGAGATGACAGTGCTCCAAATGCTTTCACGATTACATGGTGTTTTACTGGGCAGTGAGAGTGTGGATCGGAGCTGTGTTCTGGGTCCACGCGATGGTTTCCCCTCATTCCCATTCCACGTGTGTGCATCCCAAATGAATCCTCCTGCCCCAAAGCGAGGCCTTGAACTTTGAAAGGCTGGCCGAACAAAACAGACCTGGAGATGTGTTGTCATCTTAGAGGTTGGCTGGTTCTTATACTTAGGAAGTGACAAGGTATAATGAAGTCACTGCTCTGTGAGGATCAGGCCACCAGGTTATTTGGGGAGCAATGATGAGATAATCCTTGGTGGGTCATTCACTGTTCAGTAGGGGTCCCACAGTGGGCAGAAATGTCTAACGCTTAGATTGGCAGCACAGAAGCAGGTGGGGCCTGAAAGTCAGGGGTACAGTTTGGGGAAAAGTTCTGCCATGGATTTGCTGTGAGAATTGGCTGGGGGACCGCTCTTGGGTTCGTGTTATTCCTCTGTCCTGGGTAACTTCTTTCTCTTTGGCTCTTTAGCTCTGTGAATCCAAGGCCTCTAAGTCCAGGACTCTTGGAGGATCAAACATCAGTGTGCAGCATTTTTAGGAGGCCTCTGCTCTTTCCACGTACATTGCTTTGGAATTTGCTTGGAGTTTTACTTATTCTCCACAGGGTTTAACTTTAATGCAAGATGAGTCTTTTTTTTCTGCCTCCCAGGAATTAACCCACAGTGTACATTATAGGTAAGAAGTAGATGGAGCAGATAAGCCTGGAAGATTTTGACTTCTCTTTCTCTTTCTTTGGACCTCTTTGCCTGTTCATGTGAAAGCCCAACTCTGCTGTCTTCCTTCACATTCCTATTTAGAGGCTACATAGGACAAAGATCTTTCAGCAAGGCTTAATTTGGTTTCCCCTCATTTAAAATTTGAGCGAGCTCTCCTTGTGACATCACCTTTAAAAAAAAATTAATGTGGCTAAAGCAAAAAGCAATAAGGACATTATCTGAACAACAGTGCAAAATTACATTAATATCTTCTTTTAAAAGGAACAGGTTTCTTCTCTTCAAATTATATATGTATAGATGCCATATAGAAGCAGAATCAATGAAAACTGATTTCATGTTGTAGTTGAAATATAAATATTCCAAACAGGTAAAAAACCACAAAGAGTAACCTAATGCCTTATATTTTATGTGATGTACTTGGCAACATAAACAATCACATCTAAAGGCCTGTGATTAGGCTGCCCTTTAGGGACCCTGCCTACTTCTCCAGCTCATATCCCAACAAGTTCACCTTGTTCTCTCTACTCCAGCCACGACAGCCTTCTTTCAGTTTCTTTTATTTTCCAGATGGCCTTTGCCACAGGGCCTTTGCACACACTGTTTCTTCTGCTTGGTCTTCCCTCACCTCTTCATCCAAGTAACAGCTATTCATAGAGCATAGCTCAGCTCAGATCTTTGGATGACTTCCCTGGCTAGGTCAAACCTCATTCTCAACACCATAAATCTTCCTTCAGAATGCTTAGGACAGTTTTAATTGTATAGGTATTGCTGTGTTTGCTTGATTAACATCTGTTTCTGCAGTTGACTGCAAGCTTCATGAGGAAAGGGGTTGTATCTGGTTCTGTTCACCATTGTGTCCCAACTATTGAGTTGAATGACTATCAAATGGCAGGCACTTATAGATATTTGTTGAATGATGGATGTTTGATAGATTTATTCAACAACACTAAAGGCACCATTCACCAGGGATGTGAAAGTCTATTAGATATTGCCCCATATTTTTAGGAACTCACCCTATAGTGTGGAAAACAGACTTGAAAGCTTTGAATTTCAAGAGTGTGATTGAGGGATGGCCATAGAGCTTGGGTTCCACAGGAGAGAGCAAATAAACCTGCTCGAAGCAGTCTACAAAGACTTCCCAAGATCTGTGTCTTGAAAGATAAATAAGAATTTTTCAAATGGGAAAACATCCCAAATAGAAAGAATGCATATGCACATGCCCAAAGTTGTGCAGTAGCTGGCTGGGAGGTATAGAGTTAGGGAGTGGTGTTGGGTTGGAGGATGGGCATGGATGAGGAATAGTGGGTGGCGGGTTGAGGTGAAAGGTCTTTCTCAGGACACTGAACTTGCTAAGAAACATTGAAGTCATTGAAAGTACAGATAAAGTAAATTTAAGGATGCTTGCATGCTGAGATGGTCACTCAGACAGGTATGAGAATGCATGGGAGGGAAAGAGAAAGGAATTAGGGAGAACAATGAAGAAGCAACTTCAACAGCTCAGATGAGAAGAAGCAGGTCCTGCACAAGGCAGTGATTGCAGAGATGTGGGAGTAAAATTTGAGAGGTTTCAGAGGGAGACTCAACAAGAGTCCATGATCAATTGGCTGTGGGTTTAAGAGAGAGGAGGGGGAAGTTTCAGACAGTTCAAATGAAGTAGACTGGTGTCTTGCCAATGGGTTTCAGCCTCAGGCAGGTTCACTATGAATTCAGTGAGACTGAGGAATGACAATGGAACGTTCTTGAGGTAGAAGGGTTTATTACCCGGCTTTGTTCTCCCAGCCATAGGTGGAGCACTAGAATTACCTCTGCATCAAACAGTCTGCAGGTCTGTAATCCTTCATCTGGGCCTCTGCCCAGAGCGCTGTGCAGAGCTCTTTACATAGTGACTCAGTCAATAATACCTCATTGCCTATGGGTATGGAAGCAGTAGCCTAGCAGTAGGCCGGTTATATCATCAAGTAGTTTAGATTCAGGTGAGGATCCTGGCCATAGGAACTTCAATTTTCCCCACAACTGGTAAGATGGCAGCATCTTAAAATCTGCATAAAAATTACTCCAGAAACAGGTTTGGGGATGAGGGAAGAGATAAATGGCCCAGTTAGAGCCAGGCTGAGTTTTAGGTGCCTGTGGAGCAGAAAGGTAGGAATGTTCAGGAGAGGGTTGGACAATCACAGGGCTCCTAGGACTACCTATTTCTTGACTTTGTTTCTGACATTGGTGGTGACCTATAAAAATACATCGGTCCTGGGTGTCTTTAAAAGGACAGTAGGCAGTCATCTGCCACATGCCTGGAGCTGGGTACATCATCAGAGGGCACTGTGCCACTCAAACAAGAGCTTAATTGAGGGGGGTCATCAGATGCTGTCTGAATAATTAAAAAGGCACCTCCAGTATTCAAATGGAGCTTTCATTTGGAATTAACTAAATCCTGGCTCCAGGCATGTGGCAGATGCTGCCTGTTGTCTTTTTAAAGACACACAGTACTGTGTTTTATTAAAGATAAACAGTTTTAGACACTTTGAGGCCTAGAATACCCCTGTGGATTACTGACCCACACTAAAAAGTTGCACTGGTGTTTAAGTCTGGTGGAAAGTAAGTCTTGATTCCAAGCGTGGTCCTCAAACGGGCCTTTTTACTGTAAATCAGGCAGTATACATGATGCTTCATCACATGGACCCCTTTCTTTTTAAGCTACCTTGTGTTTGTGATGGTTGGCTTTGGAAAACATCAGTCTTGAGGGTAGACAGAAAGTGACAGTACAGGTGTTCATTCTCCAATGCCTCCTCCATCATTTGCATGTAACTCAAGGTGGTTTATTTCCAGGAGCAGGGCAAAAATAAATTCATGAACGAGGCTAATTGCGTTCAGTGGCAAAGCTAACACCAAACTGCTTTTAAACAGAAGTGCAGTCACTCAGGTCACACAACTGAATTCAGCAGCAAGAGTGCAGGGAGTTCTCTGAAAGCCACTCACAGCTGTTACAGTTCATTCCAACCCCTCCCGGAAAATTCCGAGCAGAGGACATATTCCCCCGATGCTGCCTGAGTTGTATGGTCCTCATGTTCATCCCTGGAGGAAAAATGTTGATTGTATTCAATGCAAAGCTGTCACCAGCTGTTTTAAGTTAAGCTTTCCTTATTAAGGGACTATCGGTTGTTGCCCATGGCTTTTGAACTTAGAAATATCTGTTTGGCCCATTAAAAATCAGCCTCCTTCACCTTTGTTTGTTGCTTTGCCTTGTCTTATTTTTGCTTGCTTATATAGGGAGATAACCTGCAGCAAAATTGGGAAGTAGAGGAAGTGTGCCCTCACCACTCTTTCTTTCTCTTTGTACTTTTTTGTGTGTATGTGTGCTCTTTTAATGGGCCAGATTCTTGGCTACTAATGGCCAGGCCACTAGTAAAGTTGAAGAACTTTAGCAAGTTACTTCTCCTTTTGAGGCCATAGCTGTCTGTGCCATTGGTAAAATGGAGAGTTGCCCCTGCATTAATCTAGCACCAGTTAATATGTCATTAATCTCTCTGCAGAACCCCTTGTCCTGGACCAGGCTCAGCTAATACCTGGATCTTGGTGCATCTACCTTTCCTTCCTATGCCCAAGGCAGACAGCACTAATCAACCATGCTCCTCTTTCTGCCTGAGACCAGACTCAGCCTCATGGCTCCTTCCAAAATACCAACTAAGCAACCACTGGAATGGAGTTGTACTCAAGCGAACAGCATTTGCCATCCCAACACTAACGAATCTATCCCTCTCTCCCATCAAAGCATAATTGTTTGTAGTTAAGCATTGTGTTTTAGTATTTCCCCTCTATCTTTAAGATGGTGAGGTGGGAGTCACTGATATCCAATCCTTCTTTGAGCTTGGACAGTCTGTGTACCTATCGTTGTTAAGCTGACCTAACGTATTCTTTTTGGAATAGACATATTAATATGAAAGTTGATGCACGATGCTATGCCTTCCACATACGCCACCCTCTTTGCCAGTTCTTCCAATTCTGAGACCCTCTCTGGGCACTTTCATGCCTTAGTCCAGGTGGACCATCCTGGACTAGTAGAGTCAAGATTTGGTTACCCAGAGGGAAAAATCAGGTCAGTAAACACACACCTTTGTCTGAATGAGGTTTATTTCTATGTAATGTTGCTACAGGTATGTAATGAGCTAATGAGAAAGTTATATTGGGGAAAAGATTTAGAAGAAAGCAGGATGGGGAACATCACATATTATAAGAATAAAAAAAGCCCTTAAGTTCAATTTGCAATATAAGCAAAGGAGCACTTATAAAGAGTTATTTCAAAACGATTGCCAGATCTAAGTAAGAAAGCAAGACAAAAAGTAAAGAAATGCAACGGGCCCCAGAAATCTATTCTTGTCACAATGTGCCTTTAGATGTGGGCTATAAGTCAGGTGACAACATAATTTATTGTACAAACCAAGACATGTTTGAGAGTGAAAGGGGCATTATTAATCATGGCAGTGGGACAACAGGTGTAAGCTAGGACATAGGATTGCTGCAATTGTATCTCTACTCATTGTAGAAACTTCTGAATATGTGTTGATCAGAATGGAGTGAGTGAATAAAATATATGTGACAAGAGAAAAAGTCTATAAGCACTCCCTTCCTTTCCATTGAGGGGCATAAGGCATAAGGGCAAATTTCAGATAAAGATACAAGGAAGAATATTAAAAATATGTAGTTTTCCTACCGATATATTGTTCAAAGTAGAGATGAATTGGAAGAAAAAAGTTCACTTTTTTTCTAGAAGAAAAAGAAGTTCCTAGAAGAAAATGAAACTCTTAAAGAATAAGAAACCTCAGTTGTATTGTTTTGGAGCCAGCTATGTAGATTTAATAATCAAAAGTTTCTATCTGGCTCAACAGAGAAATCACATTTCTGTGTGTTTAGGATGCTGCCGAATGTTACAGGATCACCAGACGGTCTGCATCAATTCAGATTTCCTAGAGCAAGAGATTAACACCATATGATTTAATCTCATAATATTTCTGATTATGTTACCATTTTGTATATATAGAAACAGAGTTCAGATGACTTGCCGAAAGTTACATTGTTAAAGACAGACAGGGATTCAAACTCACCAGGTCTGACTTTTCCCACATTGCCTGGGATAAAGCATCAAACAAAAACAGCAAAACACGCAACTTGTTTGTTAGTTCATCAAATATTTTTGACTACCTAGTTTGTTCTAGAAAGTGTTCTATATGCCAGGGGTATAGAGATAAAAGCAAAGAAGTGCCCTTATGATGCTTATATTCCAGTACGGAGGGCAGGAAGAGAATTCCTGACAGAGGGAAAAGCACATGCAAAGCTTGTGAAGAGAAGCTTTCTCACCCGAGTTGAACCTCAAGGATGCAATCTAGGGGTAAAGAAGTGAGGAAGAGAAGCTCGGACAGAACCAGAGGACAGAGTGTGTGGGGCCCTGGAGCCCCCATGTGAGCACTTTGGATTCCAAATAAGATGGAAAAGCAGAGAGATGGTGTGAGCCTGTTTACCGCTGTGTGAAGCCTGAACTGTAGAGGGCAAAAGAGGAAACAGAAAGCCCAGAGAAGAGGCAGGCAGAATGTTCCAGGCAGGGGAAGATGGTGGCTTAGACGAGGGCAGCAGAGGCCGAAATGGGGAATGTGGACGGAGCGAGGATATGCTCTGAAGTCTTGAGTGACAGGGTTTGGGGATGGATTAGACGCTGACCTTGGGAGCAAGAGAGGCAACTGGGGGTGGAACCTCAAGGGCAAAGGTGGAAGCGGGGAGAGATGAGCCTGGGAGAGTGGGCAGGACTTCATTTCTCTTCAAAGGGAAGGATTTGGGCTGTTCACTGCAACCTCAGGTTAAGCAAAGGAGAAAAGTCACTCCACTTCTCTTTATGGAAGACCACTCCACTCTAGTGACAGTGCTTGGCATGGATTAGGGCAAGGGAAGAGGAGAAACAGGGAAAGCATTTGGAAAGTTAATGGCTGAGTTTAGGTAAGGGGTTATGAAGGCTTAGACCAAAACAATGACAGAGGGGAAGAGGAGAGGATAAGTTTGGGAAATATTTTGAGTGGGGGGGGGGGATTAATTAAAAAGCAGGGAGTTAATCAGATCTAAAAGGAGAAGGAGAATATTAACATAGTTCCTCTGTTCTGGGTATTGTGTGTGGGTTCACTTCTCCTCCACCTCCGGGGCTCTTTCTCCCTCCCTTCTTTCTGTATTTGCACAACTTGTCTTTCAAGACCAGCTCAGCCGTCTCTTCTGGAATTCATCCTTTGCCCACCAAGGACAGGTCACCTCTGCGTTCCCTCCAGTGCCAGCGTGCTACTGGGCCCCTGCTGTTTACCTCTGTCGACACTGTTTTGTGATATTCTACTGCCTACTTCCACTGCCGGTCTGTAATATGTTGGAGAACTGGGTCCTGCATTTTTATATCCTCATCACTTGGCATTGCACTTAGGTGCTAAATAAGTATTTGTTTAATACTTGAATAATAACCAGTTCTAAGGATTGAAGCAACTTTACAAAAACAGCATTGAAATAGTTGATCTATACTCTTCACTGGTGGCAACTTTGGCAGGGCAGTACTAACCTGGAGGCACATATGAGCTCTGATATGGGGGTGTCTGAAGTCAGCTCTCCTCCTGCTTTAGCGGTCATACAGAAGAATAGAATGCATTTTAAAGTGACTTTTTTATTGATGCATCTCTGACAGCAGCAGCAATCCTATTCATTAACTTTAACTGGCCACTTGCTTTGTACCAGGTCCTAAGGCAGAGACTGCCAGCTGCCTGCTAACATCCAAGTTGTCTTTTTTTACGAACAGAACCCTTATTTCTTTGAGGTAATGATGGGCAAGTCTATGTTTCACAGTCTCCACGGGTTTGGGTGTGGCCACATGACCCAGGTCTAGCCAATGGCCTGGAACAAAGATGTTGGGAAAGACTTCCAGGGGGTCTCTTAAAAGATGGGCAACATGAGGAAAGCCCTTTTCCCATTCCTGACCCTCGCAGTGGAGCCATCTTGGACCATGAGAGTACCTTGAAAGATGCAATCTATCTCTAAGATGCCAGAAATGACAGATAGCAGCTCCTCGCTCCCTGGGACTTCACGAGACCAACATATTGGCTGTAGTCAGCTATCTCCTGAAATCTTTTACATGTGGAAATGAATCCTTGTGCCGTTAAGATGTTCTTATTTTGGACTTTTTGTTATAGGCAGCTAAACTTATTCCTAATGAGTGTAGATGTTTTACACAGAGTATTTCCATTAACTTTCACAACATCCCTGTGTGTTAGGTATTATTGTCCCCTTTCCAGATGAGGAAATTGAGGAGGCGGAGCTGGGTTTGTACCCAAGGACCGTCGGACAGCAGATCCTGTTCTTATTGAGGGTGATCCTCTGTTTTGAATGAATTTGTGCTTTATCACCAATGTGGGAGTGGTGGATTTCATACTTTTCTAAACATTTCTTTATTTCACCTTGCCTTCTACTTTTTTTTTTTAAACCTTTTTCATCTGATCAAAATTTATGGTTGAACAAGAAACCAGGAAGACCTTGTCCCTAAAGATTTCAACCCAGAGAAGGAGGCTTAAGGATATGTGGCTACACCGGAGGGGATGTTCTATTGCTCCCCTGGTAGCTGGACAGTAGGAGTTTTGTTTTAGAAAAAGGCAGACACTGCCTTTGCCTTGTTTCATTCTCATGATGCGGAGACCAAAGCAAGTCTGATGATGTTTCCATTTCCTGATGAGTAAGAAGACTGAGGCCCCCGGTTAGCTCTGTGCAGAGCCATTCGGAGCCTCCTGAGCCCACGTTCCCTTCTGTACTCTGATTCAATGCTTGAGGTCACTCTGTCCTGCCTGCGGAGTTTGGGGGACCAGTGTAATAAATAACACCCTGGAAGAATTTTAGAATCCCGGGGAAACCTAATATCATTCAGTATATTTCTTTCAATTCGATTCTCATTTTCAAACTTCTATAAATTTTTGTACCAAGAATTCTGAAGAACGCAACAGCAACAATAATAATAAAACCAGAAAAGTGGTTACAGGTGTCTATTCAACTGCTTGTTGGGGATGTGAACATACTTTTTTTCTAAATTAAAAAAAAAGTAATAAAGAAACATACTTTTTGGGGGGGATGATAAACAGATTTATCTGTCACATCTTATCTGTTGATAAAAAGATAATTCAATTTCTGGGATTGCTTTATAAATATTAAGCTCAACTGCGTCCCTGCCTTTCATCTAAGGAAATTCATTCCGACTCTTAAGAGGATCATGTCATTTTGCACATCAGTGAATAAGCCTCACAACTCCCATTTCAACCCACAGCAAACGCCCTTGAGGTTAGAGCTCCATGGTTAAACACAAAAGGTCCCAATGCCCTAAGATTCCACAGATGCCTGTTGAATTACCAGGTTGCCCACAGACTGCAAATACTTAACAAAAAGGGTTTCTCCTCCCTGACACCCACCCCCACTCCCACCCCCAGCACAACTGAAAGAGAAAAAAAACCATCCCAAACTTCAAACAGTGCACCTGGCTGTAATCTTTTCTACTTGAACTAATTGCTATTTGCAGTGGCAGAAGGTTGGGGGGCAGGGGGTGGGGGAGACTCCTCTGGCTAATAATGAAGTATCAAACCACAAAATGATTTCAGACGGTTGGTTGTTCCATTCTAGGGCAGCCAACATCTTACGTTAATTTCCAGTTGCAAGAAATAGAGTTCTCATACAAAGAAATACATTCCTAACAAAGTATAGGAATTAATTTTCAAAACGCCCTTACTGCAAAAGTAGGCAGAGTTTCAAGTTTTTTCAGAGTTTCGGAGTGACTTTTGCAGATGTCTGAAAGTTACTCAACTTATGGACTTTTTAAAGACATCAATGTTCTTAAGAGAGGAAAAGCCCAGTGTTTAAAATTGACCATGGTTTTAAGGATGCTGTCATGTTTATGATTATTTAATGACTGTCTCAACAGTTTGATTGTACATGTTATGTAGAGAGGGACTGTTGTCTATTTTTGGACACCATAACGTTCTCAGTATGCAGCACAGTGCCTGGCACCGGGCAGGTGTTCCATAAATCATTGTTCATCAAGTGAATGACTGAAATCCCAAGGTTATAGGCAATTCTTTAAATGTTTGCAACAATGTCCTGCCACCAAATGATTAAAAGGGAAGAGATGGAAGGAAATTTATAAAGGTCTGTAAATTTTGTTGCTTATAGACTGCCTTATCTAAGTGGAAATATTTTCACATACAGTAATAATGATCATTATCTTTAGCAGTATTATTATAAGCAGGAGCAGTAATAGCAGTGGGTGGTGGTAGTGGCCTTGAATGATTACTATATGCCAGGTGTTAGTCTTAGCTCTTTAAATAAAGCATATTTTACTTCCACAGCTTCTCTATGGGATAGTTTTTATTACTATCTTCACTTCATAGATGAGAAAACTGAGACACAGATACATTAAATAACTTCCCCAAAGTTGTAGCTTTCCAATAGCAAGGAAGTGGCAGAACCAAGACTAAACTTGAACCCATCTTTTCTTCTCTTTTTACTTTTCTTTCCATTTCTTTCTCTTGTCTCTCTTCTTTTCTTTCCTTTTCCATTCCATTCTGTTGTGTTCTTTCTTCTTTCCTTAGAACAACATAATGGTGGTAGATACCATGGTAGACATTATAGTTGGACTCTCGAAACACCCGTTCCTAGGCCCCTTCTTCTGATATTCCTCTCCAAAGAGACTGGAAAGCTAAGCACTTCATCTCCCAGCATCCCTTGAATCAGAGCTGGCCATGTGACACAATCTGGGGCAAAGAGTTAGAAGTGGAAGCCAGCAAAGAGGCAGGTGGGAGCTTGGGAAGCTCTTGATTTCTTTTTAAAAAGTGACAGGTGCAGCTGGCATTACCCCATTTCCCATCTGTCTTCAGCCATTATTAAATGTGACATTTGCCTGGAGGTGCAGCAGCCATGTTGTAACCTTGAGGCCAAGAAAATCAGAGGGCAGTCAGGCCCAGCATTGTAGACCCACTGAACTGACCTCCATTACCACCTATCTGTGGGCTTCCTGTTATGTCAGGAAAAACAGCCTCGATTTGTTTTGCAGTGAATCAAACTTTCCACCATTGCAGGTGAACTCATTCTAGAACAATGCCGAAGCTGCTTCAAGGGGACCCCGAAGAAACTGAGTTTTGGTGATGAAACAAAAGTAACCTCCTCACATGTATTGAGGTTGAATCTTGCACAGTGGGGATATAAAAATCCCAAGTCAGACAGAGTGCACTAGATTGTGAAATAAATATCTATAGCTGCACTGCCTCTTCCAAGTAATCACTGATCATGAG
Organism: Smutsia gigantea; assembly: GCA_032199065.1. NCBI lineage: Eukaryota > Metazoa > Chordata > Mammalia > Pholidota > Manidae > Smutsia > Smutsia gigantea. The sequence continues at coordinate 19,042 of JAVSCE010018345.1, forward strand.
TGTTGCTAATAAAAAAATCAGTGTTTTGCAAACTGTAATGAGATTAAAAGAAAAAACAGACTTAGAAGTAACCTAAAAGTTCACTGTAGAGAAAATGAAATCCTATGGCCAGGATTCTCACCTGACCCTGGTCGGCTTGCCCACTGCTCACGTGTGGGCAATATGTTTATTATTGACTCTATATAAAGAGCTCCGCCCCGTGTCCTGGGCTGCACAGCTGCAGGAGAGCAGAGGCTGAAGTGGTGGCAGCGCCTGGGACAGAGACCGAGATGGCTGTGGGGGCAGAGAGGCCCAGAGGTAGAGAGCAGCTTGCTGCATGCAGACTCACTCTGAAGTGGACAGGATTCTAGCGCTTGACCTGCCACTGTGGGAATAAAGTTGGGTCTAACCCTTTTCACCCCAAGAACATTCCATTGTCATTTTTTGGTATCACCAAATCAAAAGTGAACTTGCCCGAGGCTGAAACCCACTGGGAAGACGTCCACAAATGGATGTTGGTACATTTGAAAGGACCCTGCCTCATTGCTCAAAAAGTCTGTCTAGATTTTGTGGCCTGAAGTAGAGAATTCACAGGGCAACTGTTTTCTGTCACTTAAGGTAAGAAAAATGTATGTATTCCTTCCTAACTAGCCATTCTTTTGGCTGTTTTACCTCAACCTTTAAGAATGATCCGGAAGAGTTCTTAAAACCTGTCTAAATAGCTCAGAATAAGGAGTTTCTCATATCCCATATTTGTGTCCTTACTGGTTAACTCTCTACTGATATGTGTTGGCCCTTCCATCAGTTTGCAATGGCCTACTCCATTTGGACAGAAAATTCTTAGCCGTTGGTAGAGAAAGATTGTGTTCATTCACTGGGACTATGACATGAATTAACCTGGCAACTTGTTTCTCCAACTCTTTTAATTCAGTTCACTCATTCATTCAACATGATGGTTGGCATTTCAGGACTGTGTTTCTTGAAGTGCTATCCTACCAGCAGTTAGAAGTGATTTGATAGTTTACAAGGAAAAAATGACCTAGATTTATGCATATTTTTTTTCACAAGTTTAAAATGTGAAAATAATTGTGGTTTTCAACAGGGATTCCATTATATTTTTAAAGGTTATTTTTGCTAATGTTCACTTAACTTGACTAGTGTTTTTTTTTGCCTTATTTGTGTGTTACTGTTGACATTTGCTGAATTCTCATTTTTCCATCTTTATTATGTGGATTTATATCTACAATTCTCATAAATAGATCAATGGCTCAAAAGTGATTTGCTGAGTGTAATGGTGATGAAAATAGGTGTGTAGTTACTACAGCTCAAAATAATGTGATAAACAAGAAATAGGACTCAGTATGCATGTGAGTATGTGTTGGGACACATGTGTTGGGACAGGGGCTATGCGTGCTAATGTGGCATGTTTTGAACAGCCTCTCCCTCAAATGTATGCACAGCAGAATCAAAATGGATATCTGAAGGTGTAGTTTACTATAAGGAAATTTTACCTACAGAATCCTGACTTCCAAAATGAACTAATAATGCATGAATGAGTGAATATCTGAAAGTAAGATTGTATGACTAGGACTTCCGGGAAGATGGCGGTGTGAGCAGGGTGGCAGAAATCTCCTCCCAACACTATATTTATCTACGAAAACACAGAAAATACATCTATTCCTAAAAGAGAGACGAGAATACACAGGAAAGCGCACAGTGTGCAGCTAAACCTGAGAGGACTCGGCACCCCAAGAGGCGGGTAAGATCCGGAGCCGTGACCCGGCGGGACCCGAGCCCTCCTCCACCCCAGCGCACTGGCGGGAGGAGAGGATTCAGAGCCGGGAGGGAGTGGAAGCACACCCCGCGAAGTAGCCAGCCCCGGGGATCTGCGCAGGGAGCGCTGACCCACACTGCGCAGTGCAGCGGAGACTGGAGAGACAGAGGGGCAGGATCTGAGCGGGGAACGCGCCAGGGTGCTTGCAGCCGGCTCCCGAGAAGGAAAAAAAAAAAAGTGCGCGCTTTCTTCAGCGGTCTTAAAGAGACAGGAGCCCAGCGGAGGAGCCGGATCGCCCCAGCACACTCAGCCCAGCAGGCTGGGAGTCCTGGGGAGTTTCAGACGCCTTAGCTGGCGACTGAGGAAGCGTAGGCATACTTAACACTTCTCACTGAGATCAACAGCCTCCTATTCGTTCCCACCCCTGCCAGAGCGATAAAGGGCCCTGCGGAGCAGCACAGTCACAGCTGTGGAATAGTGGGGCAATAGCGCCACCTAGAGCATTCCCACAGAATCTACGTCCGGTGGGCATTTTTTTTGTTTTTTGTTTTGTTTTGTTTTTTGTTTGGTTTTTGTTTTTTCTTTTCTTTCTTTTTTTCCTTTTTTTTTCTTTTTTCTTTTTTTCTCCTTTTTTTTCTCTTTTTTTTCTTCTCTTTTTAAAGTCTTAAAGAGCCCAGCTGACACACGTGGCAACTGTCAGTGACCAAATGATACAGCCATGAAAAGACAGAGGAATATGGTTCAGACCAAAATCAACCAGACAACCCCAGAGAGGGAGTCTGAAGGGATGGAAATGCACAGCCTCCCTGAAAAAGAATTTAGAATAAAAGTCATAACCATGCTGATGGACCTACAGAGAAATGTGCAAGAGCTGAGGGAGGAAGTGAGGGAACTGAGGAAAGACAATACAGAAATCAGACAAGCGATCGACAGGCTTAACAGCAGAATGGATGAGATGCGAGAGACTGTTAATGGAATAGAAAACAGAGAACAGGAGTACAGAGCAGCTGAGGCAGAGAGAGATAAAAGGATTTCTAGGAATGAAAGAATATTAAGAGAACTGTGTGACCAATCCAAACGGAACAATATTCGCATTATAGGAGTACCAGAGGAAGAAGAGAGAGAAAAAGGGATAGAAAGTGTCTTTGAAGAAATAATTGCTGAAAACTTTCCCTCGCTGGGGAAGGAAGTAGTCTTGCAGTCCACCGAAGCTCATAGATCTCCCAATACAAGGGACCCAAGGAAGACAACACCAAGACACATAATAATTAAGATGGCAAAGATCAAAGATAAAGACAGGGTATTAAAGGCAGCTAGAGAAAGAAAAAAGATCACCTGCAAAGGAAAACCCATCAGACTATCATCAGACTTCTCAATAGAAACCTTACAGGCCAGAAGAGAATGGCATGATATATTTAACGTTATGAAACAGAAGGGCCTCGAACCAAGAATATTGTATCCAGCACGATTATCATTTAAATATGATGGAGGGATTAAACAATTTCCAGATAAACGAAAGTTAAGAGAGTTTGCCACTCATAAACCACCACTACAGGATATCTTAAATGGACTGCTCTAGAGGGAAGCACACCTAAGGCTAAAAAGATGTCACCAGAGGAAAAAAAAATCATAGCAAAGAAAGCAGACCATCCAAATACCAACTAAAGGCAAAGAATAAAACACCTATTATAGAAAGAATGGAGGAGGAGGAATAAGAAGGGAGAGAAATAAAGAAACATCAGACTGTGTTTACAATAACTTAACAAGAAAGTTAAGTTAGATTGTTAGATAGTAAAGAAGCAACCCTTGAACCCTTGGTAACCACGAATCTAAAGCCAGCAATGGCAATAAGTACATATCTATCAATAATCACCCTAAATGTAAATGGACTGAATGCACCAATCAAAAGACACAGAGTAACAGAATGGATAAAAAGCAAGACCCATCTATATGCTGCCTACAAGAAACTCACCTCAAATCCAAAGATATACACAGACTAAAAGTGAAGGGATGGAAAAAGATATTTCATGCAAACAACAAAGAGAAAAAAGCAGGTGTTGCAGTACTTGTATCAGACAAAATAGACTTCAAAACGAAGAAAGTAGCAAGAGATAAAGAAGGACATTACATAATGATAAAGGGGTCAGTCCAACAAGAAGATATAACCATTATAAATATATATGCACCCAACACAGGGGCGCCAGCATATGTGAGACAAATACTAACAGAATTAAAGGAGGAAATAGACAGCAATGCATTCATCTTAGGAGACTTCAACACACCACTCATTCCAGAGGACAGATCAACCAGACAGAAAATAAGTAAAGACACAGAGGCACTGAACAACACACTAGAACAGATGGACCTAACAGACATCTACAGAATTCTACACCCAAAAGCAACAGGATACACATTCTTCTCAAGTGCACATGGAACATTTTCCAGAATAGACCACATACTTGGCCACAAAAAGAACCCTGCAATTTAAAAATATTGAAATCCTACCAACCAACTTCTCATATCACCAAGGTATAAACTAGAAATAAATTTTAGAAAGAAATCAAAAAGGCTCATAAATACATGGAGACTTAACAACATTCTCCTAATTAATCAATGGGTTAATGACCAAATCAAAACAGAAATCAAAGAATATATGGAGACTAATGACAACAACACAAAGCCACAACTTCTGTGGGACGAAGCAAAGGCAGTTCTAAGAGGAAAGTATATTGCAATCCAGGCCTATTTAAAGAAGGAAGAACATTCCCAAATGAATAGTCTAAAGACACAATTACTGAAATTGGAAAAAGAAGAACAAATGAGCCCCAAAGTCACCAGAAGGAGGGACATAATAAAGATTAGAAAAGAAATAAATAAAATTAAGAAGAATAAAACAATAGAATAAATCAATGAAACCAAGAGCTGGTTCTTTGAAAAAATAAACAAAATAGATAAACCCCTAGCCAGACTTATTAAGAGAAA
>JAVSCE010018347.1:0-105041 GCA_032199065.1 Smutsia gigantea
CAGTGAAGCTTTGTTTATCTAAATAGTATGGAATCAAGAGACATCAAATGCAACCATACTATTAGGTAACAAGCATCATTTTGAATAGTTTAGTAATGATAATGATATAAGGATGAGCTCATAAAACAGTAGTCTGGCAACTGAAATGCTAATATGGATTCAAAGCCCCAAATGAACTATTATCAACTCATTCATTCATTTGTTTGTTCAAGAAATATTCACTTCAGCCCTGTATTAAGTGAAAGGGCTATTTTAAGAACCGTTATGTTAAATTCTCCAAAGTAACTTTATAAACGAAGCAACGTGTATTATATTCTATTTCACTAAATGGAAAAGAGATGGCATTTGACACTAGTTATGTTTGGAAGTTCCCTTGTGTCTTATCTCCTGGATAATTGCACAAAAACTAATGTTACAGAATACATAAGGTCACATAAATTGTGAGACCTGATAAATACCTGCAAAAGAGCTGGTCCAGCTCCTTAATTTCAGCTAATAAAAGAAGGTCTCAGTTAATTGCCCAGCATGGTTAGTGGCCATAATATGTGGCTGTTGGTCTCCCATTTACTCAAAAGCTCTTCAATTACAGGCAGTGTTTTTGCATGTATGTGGACTATGAAACTATACCTTGTACAAAATATAGCAGATTCTGGTTTTGTCCATGTGTCTGATAAAAGCACAGCTTGTTCTAAGGAACTTGGGGCAACAAAGAAATATATGGTTCTTTAGAAAGAAACAGAATCAAGTCAAATGGGGTTTTATGCAGCAACAGTGGACATATTAATGCTTTCATTTAAGTAGGTATTTCTAATCATTCCATGGTAATAGAGCAATAACTTGAGCTACAAAGTGGGAATTTAAAAAATATGTATTTGCCCTTTCAAAATTCTTTTTCATTTTCTTGAAGTACCATTATTAAAACAATGTTTTTCTTTTTTTCAGGTTCACATAGGAATTAAGCATTAAATTCAGTCAGAATCTGATTTCATTTCACCCAGTGTCTACAAGAAATAGAGAATATCATAGATAAGATTCTATTCTAAGGTTTAAGTGGTCAAAGCTTAAAAACTCGGCATATATTTCCTGTTTAAAATCTGGAATATATTTTCTGTGATTTCACTAGTTTTCTTCCTTTTTAGGCAAAAGGAACAATTCAAATTGTGGCAAAGTTGAAATAAAAATCCAAGCAATTATTTCAGGAGGTTTAAAAACTTGTTTTATTTCTTATCATGGAGAAATGAAAAAAGGCCTGGAGACTTACTTTCTCCTCCTGTGGTTCTGCTTTCCTGGAGTCCCTGCGGTCCTGATGCTAATTATTTTGTGGTTATTTGTATTCCTGTGCCTATAATGGCAGATCTTTACAGGGAGTTGATTTGCAACAATTAAAGACTAGATTTTTTTAAAGCTCACTCATTCCTTGTCTGTTTATACTTCCACCCTCCTCAGTGGGATGAGAATCAGAGGCTCCAGCTCTTAACACCAGACAGTACCCTGGGGTAAGTCCCTCCCCATGGCTGAACTTCCGTTTCTTTATCTGTGAAATCAAATGGCCATATCTACTCTGTGTTGTATGAGAACCAAATGCAATAGTAAATGTGAAAGAGGAGGTTGGGACTTAGCTCATGGTAGCACTTAACTGATATTAATGCCCTTCTTTTCTTTTCTTTTTTAATCTCTATTCTTTCACCAGTTTTCAGAGAATGAAAATAAGATTCTTTTGAAAGGTAGAACCAAGACGATGGAAGCCAGTACACATCTACTCTAAGGAGTTACCTCAAGCATGCAGCATCTGTTCCAGAAGCTAGGGACATTCTGCATTAAAAATGTTCTCTTTGGAGTCATATTGAAAGGCCCCACATTAGCCCTTGAGGTGATTACTCCCCACTACAATAATTACTTTAAGCATTTTTGTAATGTCAGAACAATATTATTCAAGGAATTGAATGATGTACAGATTAATTATGGGGTCATTATTCCATAGAAGTTAAAGAGATCGATAGCTACATTTTTGTATAGTCTTTAAAATTTGAACAGAGGCTTTCATATATGTGAGGCAGAGAACAGAAGGACTAGAATATACAATTCTTTGCAGGCAAACACTGAGGTTCCCCAGGGAGGCCAGACCTGCTTAGCAAGCCTGTGACTTCAGTGGTGTCAGGTTGCTGTAAACTTACTGGCAGTTATCTCTGTCTCCAGCACTTCCTTTTCTGACCTCAATACTTAGGAACAAACAAAATGGTGGCAAGGAAAAAGGCCCAACTCTTTGTAGTTTGGAGAGAGTCTTCATTAACATATAATCTAACGTCCCAGTGTTTTCTTCTCTCCATAACTGTATAGTAAGATAGTTCTCAATCTTAGGCTTGGGAATTCACTACTTCCTGATTTCGCAGCTCTGGATATATGAAAACACTTCCTTATGTTGATCAAAAAGCCAGTACTCTGGCTTCTACCTGTTTCCCTCACATTTACTACGGGGAGAGTTGAACAACTGTTTAATTACTCTTTTCAAGAAAGTCTTTAGATACTTAAGTTCAAACATGTTTCTGCTTTTTCTAGCTAAAAATCTGTACCTTCTTCAAGCTTTTTCATGTCGTATGGCATCCCTCACCAAACTGTTTGCATCTCCCCAGTAGTATGTTGGTGGTGGTTACATTGCCCTTCAAGTACAGTTATCAGTAAACATTAAAAACTGTGGTTTGACAAGAACAGATTAGAATGGAGCTATCCTTTCCTTCTTTGTGTATACTGCCCTGTTACCTCCTTGCCACCTATGTGGTATCATCCTTACTGGTGGCCACAGCAGACTGGTGATTCATATGCACCTGATTATTGTTGTAATGTCTCTAATTCATTCCCATGAGTGCTGCTGCTTGTCCACATCTCCGATATGTAGACTTTTGTACTTGTTTTGAAAATCTAAGGAAAGTAAAAAATCTTAGTTTTTTTTTAACCTTTATAATCTTTTGATATTCAGCCCTTTCCTGCCATCTGTCAAGATATTTTTGGTTCAGGAATTAAAGCATTTACTCTCTTTTACAGTTTCATCTCATTTGTAGGTCTGATCATTGTGCTTTAAGTCATTAATAAGTATGCTTAACTGTTGTGATTAAGATGAGTTTTATGATCTAACAATACATTTTCCTCCAGGTTAGCATGGATGCTTTAATTCTGAGCCCAGGCATAGATCTATCTACCTGATTAAGTAAATATTCAGCACATACTACTCCATCTCAAAAAGAAATGAAAAATTTCTCCTTGACATATCTCTTCAAATGCTGTATGAAATTCTCGTTGGACTGTATGTACTACCACACTTTCTGAATTATTAGATTGGTATCCCTGTTAAAAGGCAACTTTGAAAAACAACTGAAATGTACTGGTTAAGAGCTTAGGCTTGGAAGTCAAATAGCCTATATTTGAAAGCCAACTCTCAATTTATTGCTTTGAGAGCTTAAGGAATATCCATAAACTCTCTGTGCCTTGGTACCCTTCTTTGATGAAAAGGAATATTTACACTGATGTCAAGTGGTTTTCATAAGGTTTGAATGTGTGTGTGAGTGTATGAAAAGTTACTATGATGCTTTATAACAAATATAATTATTAATGACAATATTATTTTGACATAAATGTACTATGTCATAGAGAAGCATAAAGACATTCCATAACTCAGAACTTATCAGCTAGTTATAAATTTTGCCTGACCCATAACAATATAAGGTATCAGGGAAGGAAAAGATTCTCAACAACAACAAAAAAGATACATGGAGTAGATCTGCCCCACAGAGCAGTTCTACTAAATGGGACGGGCCTGCTGCCCAAGCAGACTAGAGGTCCCCACATCATGGCAGAAGTTATAGTCTGGGATGTGGAAGCAGCATGTTTCTACATGTAAACTGACTATTGTAATTGGGCCTATAGTGCAAGAAACTAATCAGCGGACTCACAGGGCTCAGGCTAGTAGTTACTGGTCATGTGTATAGAGAGCGAGTTCCCAGTTACCAAGCTGCAATCCAGGTCGTCATGCCTTCAGGTAAGGAAATGACAACCAAGGGCAACCAGTAGAGGATCAAAAATTCAAAATATTTCTGTGTGTCATAGGCATCGTTGGCCTTTGTATGGACTGCCTCTCCAAAGGAATTATAACATGTGAAATATAGATAACTGCTAACATCCACACTGTATATTAACCTTGAAGACTTTGCTCTGGGAACTCTGTGCCTGATATAGACACAGAAACTCGTATAAGACATCAGTCATCAGTCCTTACATAGTCTTACAGCTCAGTGTTTGAAAAGAACTACTGAAGTATACCATTCAGGTAAGGGAGCATGATATAAAAACTAATGTTTATCTATTATCATAATAAATGGAATTTTAAATTTTTTCTTTTGATTTTTCTGCCCTCTCTCAATAGTTTACTTTTACTTGTATATAGCTTTTGTTTTATTTCATTGAGAATCAATGGAAAAAGTTTTCCCAGCTCCTATATTAATTCCATATTAGTTCTCTAAAGCCACAATTTACAGATAGATCAACATAACCTAATACTTATTCAGATTGTTTCATCAAATGCATTTCAAATTTTAAGACAAGATCTAGAATGACTTTTTACAGTTGAAAATATGAATTCCTTAATGTCTATTTATTTAGGAATATTATTATATATTACCACTGCCTGTGATCTAAACTGAAATGAATTTTTAATGATTTTATACTGTATATCAAGAAATACCAATCATTGCTGACTCAAATATGACAAAACCAGGAACCTCTATTAATTTCTCTGCCCTTACATAAAGTAGCTTCCTTCACAATTTTTAAAGGCCAAGTGAATGAATTTTCTTAACTAGCATTTTCCAGGAAATTATACAGAATTGTGTTTATGGTTAGAAGCCAAAAATGAAATATCTACTATTAAATAGAACTATTTGTTTATTTTTCCCCTCTGTTAAAGCACTAGTGTTCTAAAATTCCAACATAATAAATAGTTCATACTGTTCTGGGACAGTTTACTCTCTTAAGTTAGATAACATAAATTTGTAATGGAAAAACTTTGGCCCAGAAATTTCAGTCTCCCTTAAGCAACTTTCACCAGCCTAAATCACATGCAATAAACTGATGGCATGTAAACTCAATTCCTTAAAGAAATACCTGCTATTCATCCACAACAATGTTTTCAATGATGCCATCTATTCTACAAATAAATGAAAACAAGTGGATTACTGGGATGTCCAACATTTCTAGAAAGGACTGAAGTTTCTAAAATATATACCTGCTTTACTGGCTTTCACTGTGAGGTGCTCAAGGAATCTGAATAGAGATTGGATGACTATGGGATCAGATTCTTATGTAAGGTTGTCAGATGGGGAAGGCAAAGATAAGCCTTTCCAACGAACATGGAAATAAAACCAAATGGTAGTAAAAGTGGAAAGTTTAAAGAGATAAGGCCAGCTCAATGCACTGAGGGTAAACTCACAAATTGGGTTATGAATGCATGTATTCCCATAAGTTTCTCATGAATGTAGGGATTGGTAATTTTGATTTCCTGTAGTATATTATGGCCAAGTAGATGGTATTACAGAGAAGGGCAGTGACCCCTTTAACTGGATGAACTAAGGGATCCCAAGAGGCAATGAAATTAGGGGATTAAGAGTATAGGTTTCAGATTGACACACTTGGTCTTGTTTGTGCTCTGTCACTGGTGACCATTTTCTTACTAATCAAGTTATTTTTACTGATCAAGTTGGCCCTGTTTTCTTATCTATAAAAGGAGGCTGATACTGGAATGTAGGAAACACTCTGTTTTGTTAAATGAAAGAATCTTTTAGAATCATCTGTTCTAATTTGCTTATCATGGGGGAGCCAGCAAAAGATAGTGAATAAGAAAAAGGCAATTGTGGCTCTCCCGTCAGTTTAATACCCTTTCCTCCTAGACTCATAGAAGCATATGTCAAGTTTGCTTTTTATCTGCCTTTCCTAATCCCTTCATTTTTTTAAAAAGTAAGTTATGGTATTTCCCACAATAGAAGGAACTAGGAAGATAGTAAAGTATTAGCAATGGGACTAAAAATTTCAAATTTACTAGCCTTTTTGCTTTGGATATTGTGGGTAAAATTGTAGTATTTCCAGAATTTCTTGCTTGGCTTTAGTGCATCTGCATATCAACAGGCATTCCTCAGGGGTGTATAGCAGTTCATCTCCATATCAATGGGTAATTACTTGGGCAACCAAGGGCTTACCTGAACCTGAAGGGTTAGGGGGAAGTCCTTGCTTGCTTCTGCCTGAGTAGGAAAGAGAAGGCTCTAGACTGCAGTTTGTAATCAAAAAATGGGTTTTATGCTTTATTTTTCCCTTTGACTGATTTTGGATTTAGAGATATTTTGCCCTGGATTTCCTCTCCCCAGAGTTACAGATATGAAAGTACAGTCTGAAGGTGTTAGGTATGAATTTCCCTCAGATATCATGTTTTATGTCTCTGGCAACATCTGACAATAGGATGTTTAAAGGAAATAAAATTGTTTTTCTAAGATGTCTGACTGAAGATATGTTTGACTACCTGACTTAAGAAGACAAAAGGTAACAATTTGGAAGGAAACAAGTGTTCACAGGCTAAAAGATACAAATGCATAAGCAAAGACATCCATGCATGATATAGAAAATAGTCATTTCAGTAAAACATGAAAATTTTGCAACCCAGGGAAGTCAAAAAATAAAAGTTTAATAAGAGTAATGACCAAAGCTATGCTCATTTAAATAACTTCCTTTAGAGTCTATGATTAAATTATCAGCTAACTATATGGCAGACATTGTGGAGAGAAAAATGCCAAGTTTTAAAATAACAAACTTTTACTTTGCATCAACATAAAACAATGCATGCTAAAAATTCAGGTGTAGTAAGATTTTATTCAATCTGGGAATAAGAGGGGAAAAAGATACATGTTCAAAGCAGTATTGGTAGTTCACCTTACCACAATGAGAGTACATTCAATAGCTAATTTCTTAGATACACCCATCTTTTCTTTTTACCAGCAATCAGTTAGCTTTTCATGAAATAACTTACTGTTCTATCACAATAGAGCTGTTGATTTAGCTCAGTTTTTAAAAATAGGCAAATAAACCTTTTTTTTTCCTGTTTGCTTTTCATAACCCAAAGAGGCATCTTTACACTGAAGACAGTTTTCCTCCACTTGAGGTCAATGCAGTCAGTAAGGCTTCATATCCATTTGTAGTCACGGCTCTGTATGCCCTTGCTCTCCAACATACAGAACCTGTCAGTAGTCGCCAAGCAACCATGCCAATTGTGTAGTTTACATACACTGGGCATGCTGTCATTGCCATTACATTGTACTGTAGTGTGTGTGTGTTGTGTGTGCATGCACATGTGTGTGTTTAAATAAGAATACAACTATGGATCAGAATGAGACTCTTACAATAAACAAGGGTAAGTGAAAACATAGGAAACATTTACAAGGCATCTGTCACTGACATTAGGTAATTAAGAGGCCTTTTTATTCTGATTCTTTATGAGTGAAGATTCCAAGAAAACTGAACTTTTAATGAAATTTAGACAAATATATTTTTATATCTATATTAAATTTAACAGGTAAGTGTATTCATATATTTGATAGACTTAGAGGATGAAGGGTTTTTAAGGACAGTGAACATGCAGGAAGGTAGTGGGAGAGAAGGCTGCCAAGTTCGTAGGTACAAAGGTAAAGATCTGTAGATTCTTTCATCCTGTTTATCATCTTGTTCCGACCTCATTCACTAGCCCTTTGGTAGCCACCTTCATTATAAGCTTAGGAAGAAAAATGTTACAATGTGTTACATGCTGAAAGTCTATACATCTGAAGATAGATATCTTTGTCTTAGTGAGTACACAGTAAAGCAGCGATACTTGTTATTTTACTCTGAGGTAGGAAGTTTAAATGTATTTATGAGCCTGGATATATTATTATGACATGTTCCTTGAGATTTCATGTATGCAAGATGTTGCCTACTGAACTTCTACTTTTTTGGGGCCATTTAGTGTATTTAACTATCACATTAATCACTATAATAAGCTCAAACTCAGGAAAATATATTGTACTGGAGAACAATAAGTGGATATTTTAATAACCATGTACTTAATCTTCCATCTGTTTCCAAAGATTGCAAGTATATTTCGTTGCGATCACATATTAAAGTTTAGTGCCTGAAAAAACAATACAGTTGTGCAGTTACTTAAAATATGTTCTCAAGCATTTCTTCCTGTTTTTCTAATGAAAGTGTTCAGAATATTTTGGCCAATTCATGCATCACTGAATAAAGCCCTTTAATCTTCAAATAGACTCAGTTGAATTTTGTTTTTTAATATTTGTAAGATCCACAATTTAAGTGACTGAATACAACTACTTTTAAAATAGATATTGAAAATAAGGTTAAAAAAATGACATCACATCTAAAATTCGTTTATTGGCAATAATGGCAAAATCAGATAGCGTCTCATGTGCTAAATGAGAGATAAAGAGGCAGAGAGAGGCCGAGAGCCTTGGTACCGTCACTCAAGTTGCAGGTGCTTTCCTTGTTAAAAATGAGTTCGCAACTTTATCTCACATTACATTTAAAAAAAAATCCCACAACTCTTAAAAACACCTAGACCAACGGCCCCTATTTAAATTCTGCTGTTAAAATAATAAATGGTATTATATAAATATTTCAGAAAAGGAAACCAAGACACAGACCTTAGGAATATAACTCAAAATTCATAGAGCTTGTTAGCGGCAGAAGCAGGAATGGGGCTTGGAAGCTGGCGTGGGACAGGCAGGCACTTATGTCCTCATACAGCAACAAAACATTGGGCGATAGCCAATAGTTTCCATCACCTCTGGACCTATTCCCTATCTTTGAAAATGCACTACATCTATGTTTGTCCCTAGCTTATTGGAGGGATTAAACTGAGTTAAATAATATTGGTAATAGGACTTGACATATGGTCAGGTAGTGAACAAATATTAGTTCCTCTTCATTCTTTCTATCCCCCAAGTCTTTATTCCCAATCCTGGGTTTGTTTATTTGTTTTGTTTTCATTATTCTACGATATCTTTCTTTATCAAAGCTGTTCCTAACTTGCAATCAATTGGACAAGTAACATGTAATACATCCATTCAAAGGAAAATGTAAATATTGGCACCAGCAGATAATTCCGTTTCCTAATTAAATACTAGCTCAGAATACCTTATGTCACCTTATGGTATGGCACATTATAGCTTCATAGAAATGTTTTCTAGTTCTGATGCCACAGTTGCCTACCATAATAACAACATTTGCTCTTCTTCTGCCTATGGCATGCTTTGTACGTGTATTGTAACATCTGGACCATTATCCAGATGTTAAAATGGAACTTTATGGAAGAAATAGCAAGATATTTTATTTTTTATATTAAAACTTTCAACTTCTGCAAGTGGTTTCCCTTCTTTGGAGACAATAAATGTGTTAGCCTGGAAATAACCAATAAGGCATTGGAGCCCACTTTGCGCTGCCTTGGAAATGTGTCAGGGCACTGAAATACTCAAGCTGCCATGGCCCATTGTTATTATTATGCTCTTGGAATATTAATTTTTAATAAATACTTCACAAGAGTTAAGTAATTATCCTCCCACTTCTCTATTGTTTGACTTTCAAGGGTGGTCTAATTTCACTATATGAACCCCATAAAAACTTATTCATAGGAATAAAATAAATAAGCCAATACCTTAACATTGAGCTCAGTGCTTCAATAACTTGATTAGAAAAGAATGAAAAAGATACTTCTGTGGCATATGTGTATATTACTTATGGGAGAGTGGTTAAAGGCAAATAATTGAACTTTTTAGTCTTAAGTTCATCAATTCAGTCATTCAGCATTTACAATGTGTAAGTAACGCTCTGTTCTAGGCATATCTTGGCTTAAGAAAAAAAAAGAAAAGAATACATAATACCTGGCCTGACAGTATTCATGGTCTAATAGGAAAAAAGATAGGATTAAAAAAAGGTGTGTGTGTGTTGGGGTGGGGGTTTATCATGTTATGGGTAATGACTAATTCTTACTAAATTACTAACTTTGGGGAAATTAGTCATGTATGTAATTCAGTTTTCTATACTAAAATACACATTTCCTGTTACCAGTTTCATAAAAGTATGATGAAAATTCAAGCACTAATCTTTGAGCTCTTCCCCCCCACCCCCACAACTAGGCAACAAGGATGATCAGTTCTCATGCAGTAGAATAAAGATTTTAAAGATTATCATCTTTATTGTTTTTTCCAGTCATTTCTCAATGTTGACCTAAATCAGCAGGCTTTATTCACAAAATTCTCACTGACTCAATGTTATTTATACAGTATCTCAGCATGTTACCACTGTCTATTGGCTTTTCTTACTTAGAACTCATCCTAACAATTTGTAATTTACTTTAAAAATGGTATTGTTCCCTCCTAGAATACGATGCTTGATTACTTTTCCTCAATTCTTTTAGAAAATTAGTCCCATTCTGATACTTCACTCTTCCTTTGAGTGGTAAATAGAAGATCATTAACTATAAGATTGTGTACTCAATGTCTTAGCTTTGTCCTAGGCTCTCAAACACTGCAAAGAAGCCTTAGCAGACATTTATTGATCTGGATACCAAGCCACGTACTACTCAGCAAAAAAATAAGAGCTACTACTGAACACTGATGGTCCCTACAGAAGTTTAAAATCTGAAAATAAGACTCCATAAAGAGTCATGGATTAAGACAGACATCACAGATTAAAGGCACTATGTATCACATTTGATAGGACTAAAAGTATTAGATTCCCCAGTTTATTAATGTTTAAAGCTACAGACACTCTAATTTTTTTCAGACTCTGTACTGGACAGGATGCCAATTATATTTCACTAGCCAGCTTTTAGTGGGTCTCTGTATCCTCCAATCCAGCTGAATGTGGAAATACTATTTTGAGGGACACAGGGTGAAATGCAAGATAATTAGAAAGATCACAAGATGGATCTTAAAGCTTCTGCTCAGAAAAACTTACATCACTTTTTCTATTTCACTGGTCAAAGTAAGTTGCATGACTGAAACTTACAACAATGGGATAGGGGAGAATAGGAATATTCCTCTTACAGAGAGTCAGCACAAGTAACATGACATTGGGTAGAGTCATATAATCTTATTACAGGTAGGGCAGCAAATAGCTGGAAGTAATACAATCTGCCATAGACTAACCTTTGGTTACAAATGGTCACTTTGCTCCCTTCAAAACACAGTATACATTTACTTCTCAGTAGGAAGATTTATAAAAGACTCAAAGTCTGGGAATTTGTAATAATTTCTACATGTAAGTCAGTATGGCTCCTTCTGATTTGGGGTTTTTAAAATAGGATGTCAAGTTATTTACCCCTCCTCTCTAAAAAAAAAAAAAAGAAAGAAAACGTAGTAGGACAAGATAATTGCAATAAATGCCTTCTTTAAGAAAGAAAATATAGGAGGGGAGGCATACGGTACTCACTGGCCCATAAATATCCTAAAATCTTGTTGGTAATGTTCCCAGATAAAGTCCTACTAATGCTACCCCAGAGCTGTTCTCCAGTCCACCGGTCAATGCTCTTGGTTCTACCTCCTGCACGGCCTTTTGTTCATACTATCCTTTTTGGAATGGACACATACAGAGAGAGCTCTTTCTGGCCTGTAGAAATGGGAGTCTGGGTAAAACTTACTCATTTTTTTTACAATCATGTTTTATCCCTACTGAGCTGTTTGAATAGTACATGTTGCCCAAAACACTAACTGGTTTTTTAACCTATTTGATCCCAGTAAATTTTGTATGCCAATAGTGACAACTCACCCTGTTTTTGATATATGCTTCTTTCTCCAGACTTAGTTACAAGATACTTGAGCATTTCATGTTTCAATGGCAGATTCATGCTCTTAATCTTGTTTCCCTGAGCCATATTGTCCCCTGAAATTTCAACTAAGCACACCTTAACCAATTAAGCAAATTTTAAGAAAATTTTGAAAACAATTCTCTTGGATTTGGACCTAAAATTGGCTCCAATAAACTCATTTTGCATTATAAATATTCTGTCATGTCTATTCTGATTAGCTCACCTTGGATATGAGTTTTCTGGCATTCCTAGTCATTGGTATTTAGCAGGGAGAGAACATGGCATAGACTCTTCCCAGAGACCCATTGGACAATAAGCTTCCCTCTTGCCTGCCTCTAACATTCTTTTCCCTTTGCCAGTATACAAAAGCTCTGTCTAGTTTGCAGGTTTGAGTTACTCTTAGTGAGTAATGCTGATTCTAAATAATCACACATTCTTCCAACTCTATCATTTTATGCCTGAAATAGAATTTTTTTTAATATTGCATTTTTCTTTGTGCTCTATTATCTTCCTCTTAAGAGAGCTATGCTAGATTTACTGGCTTGTCCAAATTATGAGGGGCAGAAGAAAATGGGCATAGGAAACTAAGGAAAAATACAGTAATTTCTTTTCTAAATATTATCTTTTTATAGATGATCTTGTTAAATTTGTTTTCCTCCCTCTTTTACTACTACCATTTTCCTTTGCCAGAGAGCTGGATCAGAAGCTATTTAAAGTTAGGTATAGCATAACTATGACATTATACTACATTCTTTACAAGGATATTTTTTTGCAAAAGATCTCAGTAACAAAAATTTGTTTCAGTAGGCAATAAGAAGCTATGTAAGCAAACTAAATTTTGGCTTTTTATCCTTTGGGTGTTCTTATTAAGGTCCAGGGCTAGATAACTTAGTAAGAGTAGCTCCATTGACAGGACATATGATATCTCTATATCTTTGTAGTCAACATTTTCACTATTATGTTAAACCATTTGGTTAATTTGGATTAAAAAAATTTTTTAAGGGGGAAAACATCCAATAAATTTGAACAGAAGACTATATCCATATGAACTTTTAAGATATTTTAGGTAGTTAAGACTTTCAATTGTGTCTGATACAGGCAAATGTTGGGTAATAAATTTTTCAGTCTTTCTTTTGTTCAGTATATATATTTATTAGGCATTTATTATATATCTCTCTTTACTTCCTATTAACCAATCCCTCTTTAGTCTTGTTATAGTTAATAATTCTTTATATTAAGCCTTCAAATTACTATACCATTTTCCATTCCTCATTGGACTCAGATTGATTCACCATCTAATATCTCATGTTTTTGTCTTCTCAATTTACATATCACTTTGTATTGTAAGCTCATTTCAAGGCCATATTACTCTATACATATTATTCTATCTTCCCCATATTACTTTAGCTAGTTCCCCCCAGAATTTGTAATTAAGTCTCTGTGCTAACACAGCTATAGGTTTTGGGCTTAAATTTGCATTACCAAGGCATCTCAAAAAACATAAAGCCAGTGAAATTAACTAAAGATACTCTGAGATAACTTCCTAGGCACTTGGCAGAAGCAAATGCAAATCCTCTCTGGAAGTACTCCTCAACAAAGATCCTCAAAATATTCCCTGATTACTATTAGGCAGATTTGAGCTCAAAACCCCAAATTAAATCACACAAAAAAATAAGCCACTGTATGAGATAATGATCAGACAAATATAAACTGTTGTGTATAAAGCTCAAGGACAAAGATAATATACAAACTATTTAAAGAGACAGGAAAAGAAATACACACAAAAAAATATAAAAAGGAATCAAAATCCATTATAAAACACAGATAACAAATAATAAATTTCTAAAAATAGCAACAAAATTGTGATCACTGAAACTGAAAATCCAATGGACAAGTTATATAACATTTGGAGCACACTTGAGAAAATTAATAAACTGATACAGAAATCAGAAGAAGCTATTAACTGTAGCATGAAGAAACAACAGATGAAGTATGCATGATAGATTAAAAGGTTTTGACAATAAAAATATTTAGGTTAAGTTGTGAGTGCAGAAGAAAATGTTACGGATTAGTAGCAAGGAAATGTTGGAAAAATTGAGGAAAGGTTAGCTAGGCAAAAGAAAGATAGAATTGAGGTTGAGGTGTGTTACATACTAAATGTTTGCATCCCTGACTAAAATTCATATATTGAAGCCCTACCCCCTAATATGATGACATTTGAAGATGGAGCTTTTAGGAGGTAATTAGGATTAGATTAGGTCCTGAGGGTGAGGTCCTCATGATGAGATTAGTGATTCATAACAAGGAAGAGATACTTCTCTCTTTCTCCCTCTCCACGTGCACACACTGAAGAAAGGCCATATGAAGATATAGCAAGAAGCTGACCAACTTCAACCCAAGGAGGGTGCCCTCACCAGGAACTGACCAGCTGGCACCTTGTTCATGGATCTCCCAGCCTCCAGAACCATGTGGAGGCCACCCAGTCTATGCTCTTTCTGGGATGGCAGCCTGAGCAGACTGAGAGGGTTGGAGAAACAAAATATACTAGGAAAATGAAATGTTACATGAAAAACTGCAGAGTATGTTGACTAAAAATTCTACTTGGTTGTATTATAGAGTTCAAGTTCAAGGAAAAAATGAACCTGGAATTCTACGCAGAGGCCAGATCACCAGGAGCCCTGTCATCTGTGCTTAAGAGTGAATTATCTCCAAAAGGCAGGAGGAGACGTTAAAGCATTTTTCCACATAGACTTCAGTTTAGATAATGTTGCACTGAAGCTTTAATGTAAGTATGATTTTAAAATTTATTATCTGTGGTTTAAAAAATTAGTTGCTAGATGTCGGCAACATGGCAGACTAGAGCATTCCAGGCCTTCAATGCCCCAAGGAGAAACTGAATTAACAAAAATAACAGTTGAAGAGCTGTGGTGTGACTCTTCCAGCCTCTGCAATGCAGCTATGCTGCCCTTGTAAGTAACTGCCTTTTTTCTCTTTTATTTTTAAATTCTAAGTTTGTAGTTTTATTTAAAAAACGTTCCTCAGAGCTTATGACTTCTCTGTTGAAGAGCTTTAGATACTTCTTAATAGGTTAAATCTAAATGATTTGGCAAAATATCTTAGAGCTTTCATAATAAACATCTAGCCTCATCACTACAGTTTCCCAAACATCTTAGGTCTCATAATCCAGAATAAGCCATCAGATTTCATGCTGCCATTCATTCCAAGTGTTGTCATCTAGCTTATGTGTAGGTTCTAAAGCCAAATTGTCTGTGTTCCAATTCCAACTCTTCCACTCAACAGCTGTGTCACCTTGATATGTTGCCTGCCTCTCTAGTCCTCAGTATTTCCACAAAGGTAAAATGTGTATCAGGTGTTCAATAAATGTTAGCTACTGTTTTGCTTAGATGGCATCTTCATTTTCAACTCCATTTCAAAAACTTGATGTAAGCATCAATTTCCCTGTGAAATTTTCCTCAATTCCTCCCAGAAAAAAGTTAATCACCTTTCCTTTTGTATTTCAAAAGCACTTTCTATTATGCTTTGCAAACAAGCCTTCACTACCTACTACCTACCCATTTATCTATTACTCTATCTACCTATTTTCATTAGTTTGTAGGTTTGCCCAAATACACTGAAAAACAACTTGAAAGCAGGGCCTACATATTCTTTCAACTGTTTAATGAATGTTTGTTAAATAAATAAATGCATAAAATTTAAAAGGACTCAATTATCAAGATCATGCAAAGTAAATAATACATAATTAGTAAATTTTATATCACTTTGTCCCAGAAACATAAATGCATTACATAAAAAAAAATGAGTAATCTTGAAAAGTTCTCCAGTTTTGACTGTTTTATTTCACATTCCCTTTAGAAAAATGCAGAATATCAACCAGGCTGATGAAGTATGAGTGTTACCAAAGCAAAGGGATGGAGGTAAACTAAAAATTATTTCTGCTTGATTATAGAGATGTAATACAATTAAATTTGATCTCTTCCTGTTTAATTTTGTCTATCCCCTTAAGAGAGATCCATTCACATTTAATTTAGCTGTAACTAAGTGTAGTAAATATTTTGCAAAAAAAGAAATATGAATGAGTTGAAGACATACACCAGAAGTTTCTGATTTCTCCATAAAAATACTTGTTTCTATTGTATTAATAATACTTAAGAGGTAAATTTAACTTCCAAAAGTAATTCTGTTTAAGAATGTCATTTAAAAAACTCCTGAAAGTTTAGACACCAACAAACCAAATTTAGATAGGATTTAGAATTCTATTACAAATTTTAATTTTTTTCCCAATCTAAATAAAAGAAAAGAATGTGATAGAAGAGAAGAAAGGAAGGAAAGGAGGGCATAAGGAAGGAATGCGAGTGAGAAGAAGGGGAGGGAAGGAGAGAAGGAAACCCACAAGTTACCTGTGCTAGATCAAAATGAGAAGGTAAGGTAGAGCACTTGGGGTAATTATTATTATTTTTTAATTCGGGTATCATTGAAATAAAATCTTATGAAGATTTCATATGAGCAACATTGTGGTTTCAACATTCACCCACATTATCAAGTGTCCTCCACACACCCCATGGCAGTCACTGTCCATCAGCCTAGTAAGATGCTATAGAGTCACTACTTGCCTTCTCTGTGCTGTAGTTTTCCCTGTGACCCCCCCCTACATTATGTGTGCTATTCATAATACCCCTTAATCCTCTTGTACCTCCTCCCCACCCACCCTCCCCTATCCCTTCCCTTTGGTAACTGCTAGTCCCTTCTTGGAGTCTATGAGTCTGCTGCTGTTTTGTTCCCTCAGTTTTGCTATGCTACACTCCACAAATGAGTGAAGTCATTTGGTACTTGTCTTTCTCCACCTGGCTTATTTCACTGAGCATAAAACCCTGTAGCTCCATCCATGTTGTTGCAAATGGTAGGATTTGCTTTCTTTTTATGGCTGAGTAATATTCCATTGTGTATATGTACCACATCTTCTTTATCCATTCATCTACTGATGGACACTTAGGTTGCTTCATGTCTTGGCTATTGTAAATAGTGCTGCAATAAACATAGGGGTGCATATGTCTTTTTGAATCAGGGATCTTGTTTTCTTCGGGTAAATTCCTAGCAGTGGAATTACTGGGTAAAATGGTATCTCTAATTTTAGTTTTTGGAGGAACCTCCATACTGCTTTCCACAATGGTTGAACTAATTTACATTCCCACCAACAGTGTAGGAAGGTTTCCCTTTCTCTGCATCCTTGCCAGCAATTTGTTGTTTCTTGTCATTGGAACGTTGTCCAGCCTAACTGGTATGAGGTGAAATCTCATTGTGTTTTTAAGTTTCGTTTCCTTGATGACTAGCAATGTGGAACATCTTTTCATGTGCCTAATGGCATTCTGAATTTCTCCTTTGGACAAGTGTCTGTTCATATACTCCACCCATTTTTCAATTGGGTTATTTGTTTTTTGGGTGTTGAGGCATGTGAGCTCTTTACATATTTTGGATGTTAACCCCTTATCAGATAAGTCATTACAAATATATTCTCCCATACTGTAGGATGCCTTTTCATTTTACTGATGGTGTCCCTTTGCTGTACAGTAGCTTTTTAGTTTGATGTAGTTCCTTTTGTTCATTTTGCTTTTGTTTCCCTTACCCAAGGAGATGTGTTCAGGAAAAAGTTGCTCATGTTTATATTCAAGAGATTTTTGCCTATGTTTTCTTCTATGAATTTTATAGTTTCATGACCTACATTCAGGTCTTTGATCCATTTCGAGTTTACTTTTGTGCATGGACTTAGACAATAATGCAGTTTCATCCCCTTAAATGTAGCTATCCAGTTTTTCCAACACCAGTTGTTGAAGAGGCTGTCATTTCCCTACTGTATATCCATGGCTCCTTTATTGTATATTAATTGGCCATATATGTGTGGGTTTATATCTGGGCTCTCTAGTCTGTTCCATTGATCTGTGGATCTGTTCTTGTGCCAGTACCAAATTGTTTTGATTACTGTGGCTTTGTAGTACAGCTTGAAGTTAGGGAGCATAATCCCCAGCTTTATTCTTCCTTCTCAGTAGTGCCTTGGCTATTCGGGGTCTTTGTGGCTCCATATGAATTTTAGAACTATGTATTCAAGTTCATTGAAGAATGCCATTGGTATTTTGATAGGGATTGCATTGAATCTGTAGATTGCTTTAGGCAGGATGGCCATTTTGACAATATTAATTCTTCCTATCCATGAGCATGGGATGTATTTCCATTTAGTGGTGTCTTCTTTAATTTCTCTCATGAGTATCTTGTAGTTTTCAGGGTATAGGTTTTTCACTTCCTTAGTTAGGTTTATTCCTAGGTATTTTATTCTATTTTGATGCAATTGTAAATGAAGTTGTTTTCCTGATTTCTCTTTCTACTAGTTTATCATTAGTATATAGAAATGCAACAGATTTATGTGTATTAATTTTGTATCCTGCAATATTGCTGAATTCAGTTATTAGTTCTAGTAGTTTTTTGGTGGATTCTTCAGGGTTTTTTATGTACAATATCATGTCATCTGCACAGTGACAGTTTGACTTCTTCCTTACCAATCTGGATGCCTTTTATTCCTTTGCGTTGTCTGATTGCCATGGCTAGGACCCCCAGCACTATGTTGAATAAAAGTGGTGAGAATAGGCATCTTTGTCTTGTTCCCGATCTTAGAGGAAAAGTTTTCAGCATCTCACTGTTAAGTAGAATGTTGGCTGTGGGTTTTTCATATATGGCCTTTATTATGTTGAGGTAGTTGCCCTCTATACCCATTTTGTTGAGAGTTTTTATCATGATTGGATGTTGAATTTTTTAAAATGCATATTCAGCATCCATTGAAATGATCATGTGGGTCTTTTTCTTCTTTCTGTTGATGTGGTGTCTGATGTTGATGGATTTTAGAATACTGTACCATCCTTGCATCCCTGGAAAAAATCCCACTTGATCATGATGGATGGTCTTTTTGAATTCAGCTTTCTAATATTTTGAGTATTTTTGCATCTATGTTCATCAGGGATATTGGTCTGTAATTTCCCTTTTTTTGTGGTGTCTTTACCTTGTTTTGGAATTAGGGTGATGCTGGCCTCATTGAATGAGAAAGAACAAAGGCATTGAGGCAGGAATGCACTTTTCCTTAGGAAATAAGAGAGACAACTATTCAATTAGAGCAAAATTTCTTGGAGAGAATAAATCTGACAATAAATTTGGATGTCAAATAGGTCACCTTATAGAGATCATTTAAAATGATTTTTCCCCCAAATTATCTAATTCTTTGGTCAAAGACAGTTATATTTACAGAGTGACTAATTCTAGAGAAAGGCACTGCAGTAACTTCTACTTTTGCAATAAATTCCACTTATGTTGTTATCTGTCATGATAGGCTAATTATGCTATAATAAAAAATTGCCCCCAAATCTCAATGGCTTAACCTAACAAAGTTTATTTACATTAATAGTACATGTCTAAGGAGCATTATCTAGGGTCTCTGAATATCATGGCCACTTGGGGATAGAACACTGATGATGATTCCATCTCTACCCATGCTTCCATTAATGCTCAGACAGAAAAAGGTACATGGCAGACCACACACTGTCTCATAAAGTTACAGCTTGGAGCCGAAGCATGTCATTTCTGCCACAGTGGATTGGTCAAAGTAAGAGGCATAGCTGGCTGACTCAAATGGAGTGGGTAAGAACAATCCTACTCAAAAGGAGAACAGAATATGTTTGAACCAGTGTTAATTACCCCATAATTATAAATAGGAAGTTTGAATCATGGCTTTCTACTATACTAAAAACAAATCTAGAATTTAAATATATCTTCTCATCTGGGAAAATGTTTGCTGTCTATTTATATTGTATGTTATGTACATTGTTTTTGTGTTAATTTCTTGGTTGCCCTGGGGATTATAATTAACTTCTCAATTTATAACAATCTAGTTCAGATTAGTATCACCATAATTAGACCAGAATACAAAATTTTTCCTGTTACATAACTCCCTTCCTTCTTCAATCCTTTATGCTATCATCACACAAATTTCATCTTTGTGTATTACAAGCCTATCATCAACACAGTTTTATAATTATTGCTTTTTTGCAGCTGGATTTTAAAAAATCATTTAGGAAAAGCAAGAATTACAAACAAAAAATGTGTACATACTGGCTTTTAAATTCACCTATGCAGTTTCTTAACTATTGGTCTTTATTTCTTTGCATGGAATCAAATTATTGTCTACTGGTCCTTTATGTCAGCCTAAAGGACTCTCTTTAGTATGTCTTATAGGGCAGGTCTGCTAGAGAAAAATTTGCTTAGTTTTTGTTTATCTGAGTATGTGTTAATTTCTCCTTCATTTTTGAAGGATGGTTTTGCTTGGACATAAAATTCTTGATTGACAATCATCTTTGCCTTTCACCACTTTGAATACATAGTCCCACTGCCTTTTGGTCTCATGGTTTCAGATGATAAATCAGCTGTTATTGTTATTGTGGATCACTTCTGTGTGTTGAGTCACCTCTCTTGCTGCTTTGGAAATTCTGTCTTCACACAGTTTGATTTTAATATGCCTAAGTGTGTATTTCTGAGTTTTACCTTTTTGGAGTTCATTGAGCTTTTTCAGTGTAGGTAAATGTTTTTTCATATTACTTCAAATATTCTCTTTTGCCTCCCTCTCCCCTTCCTTCTTCCCCTTCTCCTGCCTCTCTCCATTAGGGGTATGTTGGTTTGCTTCATGGTGTCCTACAGGTCTCTGGGGTTCTGTTCATTTCTCTTCATTCTTTTTCCTTTCTGTTCCTCAGGTTGTACAGTATCAACTGACCTATCTTCAAGTTCTCTGATTCTTTTTTCTGACAGCTCCAATTTGTTGTTGAACCCATTAAATGAATTCCTGTTAGAGTTATTGTACGTTTTAACCCCACAATTTCTATTGGCTTATTTTTAAAAATGTAATTTCTATCTCTTTTCTGATATTCTCTATTTGATCATTCTCATGTTATCATTTTTCTGGATATAATTTCCTTTAGTTATTTGAAGATATTTATAACAGTTAATCTAAAATCTTTGTTAGTAAATCTAATGTCTGGACTACCTCAGTGACAATTGTAATGGACTGCTTTTCTTCCTGTACATGGGCCATACTCTTCTGTTTCTTCACATGCCTCATAATTTTTGTTAAAAGTTGGATATTTAACATATGTTCAGTGCTAAATACTCCATACTTAGAGAAGTGAAAGACCTAAAATAGATGCCCAATATTTCTTGTAAAAATTAATGAATAAGTATTTTGTGTTGCTTCTAGCTCCCTTTGTGTCTTCTGTACTTTCTTTTATTTCATAATTCTATCTCAGACATCATTATGTCTTATGAACCATTCTAAAGCTAAAATAGAGAATTATCAAGAGGAGAAACAGCTGAGCCAGAGGTCACACAGCCTCGATTGTAGTCCAGCTCCACTCTCCTCTGTCTCAGGATCCTGGAAAGTTGCTCTCAGGTTTTTGAGTCTCTTTTTCTCACTTCTGTGAATCGGCAAACTGTTCTCGTCACAGAATTGTAGTAATTATGGCTGGACAAGAATATAGGTAAGCACTTTGTAAAATAGAAAATGAATACAACTGAAAGGTTCTACTGAGTCCAATACTACTAGTTTTTCAGTTTCTGATCAAGCATCGATGATTTGTAGCAAGCAGTAACTGTCAGGACACCTACTCCATTTTCCAAACAGGTAACCAGGGCATATTCACATAGTATCATTGGTAAATTAAATTCTATGCAGATAATGCTGATATTCATGAAGAATTTAGGCTTGCTGAAGTGTGCTGTTATATAAAATTGCATTAATAAAATTATTTCTGTGCTTTAATCTTCAAAAGCAGCTCCTAGAAGAAGTTCTTTGTACCATACAACTGGAAGAAAATTGGACTGTGATAGCTCATCACAATTACAAAGAAAGACCACATATAATAAAATAAAAGTGCTTTCAGTGTGCAATCCAAGGGAGGTGACTTCCTTTAAAAATATAACTCACATTAGGTAAAATTTATATGGATTATGTAATACTAAACATTTAAAAATTTATCCATATGCCTATGGATTTTTTAAATGAATCTACTAATAGTGAGATTAATCCAGATGGCTTAATGAAACATTTTTTAGAAGGTTATGTTTCTGAAATCATGATTACCTTTGAGGTCCTTTGACACTCAGTCCTCACATGAGTCATTCCCCTGTTTGACTTTTCTCATCACCGAATTCTCACCCACTTCTACTCTTAGCTCCATTATTAAGCTAATACAAGGGAGACCACAATTCACTGTGCACCTGTTATTCACAGAATATTCACTTGTAAGGGGCTCTTACTTAAGAATGTAGAATGAACATGGTATAGTCTCCACCCTTTCAGGATGTTGCACCTAATAAGTGTATGAGAAATTATTACAAGAGTTTTGGGAGGTGCATTCATATCATCATAGAGAAATACCAATTTTCACATATTGGACAGATAACAGCAGGGTATATATCCCTGATAAAAGGAATAAAAATAAGGTGAGCCCTAAAATTGCCCCAGTTTACTGCCTGGAGGCAGTTTTCAGGGAACCGCAGGGTGGGGAATCAGATTCCAGAGGTCTCATGAAGTTGAAGAGACAGATTTCAGAGTTTGAGGAGTCCAGGAGCTAGAATTTGCAAAGCAGAATACCAGAGAAAAGGTACAGGAAGAGAGTGATCTTCAGTTCCTGAGATCTGAAGAGGAGTCTGTTCAAGCCTTTGGTTGAATACTAATCTGTGCATGCATGGCAGGATGCCATATTTGAGGCAAGGGAAAGTACCACCAGAAAACAGAAGGGCAAAGAATTCCCAAAGCTTATAGAGGCTTGGGTTAGTCTGTGTTCCCACCTGACATTACTTGGAATCAGTTTGATCCTTTTGAGGTTTGTATACCTATATATTGAATTACATAATATATAACATATAGACATTAAATTTGTAAATTTTGAGTAGAATATTAAGTACATACAGGTCTAACATATAGAAATAAAACTTAGAATTTTGCTAAGAGGCTCTCTCTTTAATTGTCCATAGATCATTTACTAGACATTACCCAATGCTAGGCAATTCTTCAGAGAACCTGTCCATTGAAAACTCACTGTAAGATTTTCATAACAACTTATTTATTCTATAAACTATTTAAAGATCCAAACATTTTATCTGTAGGTAATGGTTATCTAGGTGATGAATGTTCTTTTATCCATTTCTCTTTTACACATTTAGTGTTTTTCAAACTTTACAGGAAAACTTTTCCAGTGTCCTTTTGTGATGGGTTAAAGATGATTTCTCCCCATTCTCAATTTTGGATTACAACAAAGTAGCTCTCTTTATTTGGCACAAGTCTGCCAACATGTGTCCTTGAATAAGACACATTTGTGAATTGAATGCAGTGGTCCCCATTCAAACAACTCACAAAAACACTCAAAAGGTTAGATTATGAGAGTTTGAGCATTTTAAACATTCTAAAAATTCTATTCAAACCTAAGTCTATAACTGTAATTGTTCCTAGTTCATTCATCATTATCATATTAATCTTTTCCTGATAAACATTAGAAAGGATTCTTTTTCTTTTCTGATTTAGCCATGAGATCATACATTTCTAACTAGTATATCCTGATTCACTGCTTGACATATAAATGAGGTCTCATCTCACTTTGTAATTTGAGTCAATTGTTTAAACACTCAGTGGTCTCTAAAATCTCTCTCTCTCTGTCTCATTTCTCCACCAAAAGATGTTCTGGAATCTTGGAGACCTAAGTATTTCGGAGAGGTATTCCTGTTTCCAAATGCTTCATTATCAGAAAAAACTGGAGTTAACTTTAATAGTTAAAAAGAGGAGCCCACATTTTCAATTACCGTTACTTTGACCTTTGGTACACATTGCCCTTCATAAAAACAGATCCAGTAGGAGGTATACTTGTTGCCCACTGAGATGACTCCACAGCTGGCCCAGATTCCTGCAAAGGCACTGGGGCAGTTCTTTAAGGAGAGAATGACCCAATCCCTTCTGAGTTTTACTCTTGGCTTTGGCAAATGTCCTGAACTTCTTACCTTACAGAGGCCAGGTCATAAAACTACTTGATACTGGAAAGGATAACCTTCTTCAACACACAGAAAATATTTTATTGCACCCTGAGCCCAAGGTAATTGGTGACCTTACAGTTACAAAACTACAGGTACCATGAAGATGTTCTTAAAACAATGAAGCTGAATTGGTATCTGGCAGCTTCATTCCCTGAAATTTCAAGTTCTATGTAATTAGACATTGCACTACATAAGCCCTTTTGAAAGACACGTGAGTTACTTGGCTTTACTATCTATCTGGACCAAACAGTGAAACCACTCAGGAATATGTAAATTTATCAAGTCATAAATGACCTATTTCATCAAGAGGAATAAATCTGCTTTACTTTCATTAATCATAGAAGAGTATTTGGCACATAGTATTGCTCAAAATTTAAATAAATCTATGACCAGAACTCTTATGATCAGTAATATTTAGAGATTTCTATTTAGAACAGTATCCTTATCCTCAAATATCTAGTCTGACTCATACAAATATGGATAATTAGCACCTAATATAGTCAAGAGCTTACCTATATATGATACATGCATAAAACGTCAAAAGCAATTCTATGAGATATTCCAAATATATCATTAATTAAAATAAATAAAAAATCTATTAGATCACCTAAAATGATAGAGATGGGGCTTTCATTTGTGACAGTAATTTGAACTAGCTAAGTTGAAAACTTGCCTCCTTCAAAACATTGAATATGCTTTTAAAAATACAAAAAACATTAATTAAAATGCCTATTTTAATAACAAATTAGGGGAAATCCACAGAGGGAAGATAAAATAGAAACCAAATATAATAATAATAATGATAATAATACTAATATGCATTATACTGCTTTGGGTATGCTTATCAGCGCCAATTGCATAGTTCTGAGCTTTACCCAGGCTGGGACAGGGGTTAAAGCACTATGTCTATAAAGGTCAGGGAGCTGAACTGGGGTGTATAAATAAAGCTGGGACTCTTAAGGACTACAGCTTCTATTAAAGAGTAGACAAGATCAAATCTATACTTTTGCAAATGTAGACTATACAGAACTTTCTAAACCTCAGTTTGAGCACTGAGTGAAAAATGAAAATCAATTTTTCCTTGAGAATTCTAACTTCAGGCCTGCCCTTACATGAATTTCAAGATTACATTTAGATTAACATGGGAAATGTATTTTGACATGGGAAATTAATATAAAAGTGGTATCTAGCTAGGTCATCTGGAAAAATCAAATACAAAAACTTTCTGGAGGGATTCCCACAGATAGAGCTACTTCGAAATTAATTTACAAGCCAAAACTATACAATATAGTAGAAAACAATTTATCTTGATCAAGAGTGATTAGAAATCACAAACAGAGGAATAAAACCCCTGAAAACAGAAACCTTAAGCTGATAATGGATGTTAGCCAAAAATAGGAAATACCATATTTAGTAGGGAATTACAGAATTTCCCTTATAATCAATACAAGGCAAGCTTTCTTACTTTACCCCTATTCTTTCCACTGAAGTCAGTAGTAAGGGGCATAGGGATCAGAGAGATGAAAGATAAATGAAAACTTGTCATTGTTTACATAGAAAATTCAAGAACTTTGTTTTAGAATTTGTGAAAGAAATCAAGTTTACTAGATACAAATATAAGTGATGTTCTCATATCCTTGCAATAACCAGCCAAAACTGAGAACTAAAATTGATTCAAAAATTTAAAAAGGCATACAATAGGAATCATAAGGTAATTAGAAATAAATGTGTCAAAACAAGCAGCAAAATCACGGAAAAATCTATAAACTTTTTTTGAATGATATGTAGGAAAATTTAACCTGAGTAAGTGGGGAGATAAATGGTGTTCTCACATTTAAAAAAAGTATAATTATAACAAGTCTTTCCAGATTAATCTGCAAGCACAATACAAACTAAACGAAGATCCAACAGAATATTTCACAGAACTTGACTGATTCTAAAATTCATTTGGAATGAATTGTGCTGAAAACTATTTAAAAGAAGAGAAAGAAATTTACAACACACAAATAATTCTTAAAGTGATAGCAATGGAAATCATGTAGAACACGCAGGAACAAACCATTTTATCTGGCAGTGGATTTGAAAGCACAGAACGAGATATATATTCATCTCAAATGGACCTTCATATATGTAAGTCAGAGATGGCACCATACAAGTAACTGAGGAAAGGAACTGCTCTGTAATAAGTAACATTAAGAAATTTAGGTATCTAAGAAAAGAGATTTGTTCCTTACACCATATGTAAGTTAAACCTGAGTTGATTTAAAATACGACCAAAAGAAAAAATACTAGTTTTTTGAAGAATGATCTCAGTAGTAGAAAACACCTTATTAGCCAATATAGAGTACAAGTCACAAAAGGAAAGATTGATATATTTAATAAAATCAGAATGAAAAGCCTATATGACAAAGAGACTAAAAATAAAGTTAACTGACAAGCTTCAAACAAAAATAAAGGAAGATGATTAATTCATTTGCCCTGTGATCTTGCCTTCCACCAATGACAGCAAAGCAAAAGGTGGACAACATGTGAGTTCTTGGTGCTGTCACTGAGCACAATTTTGGGGACTCGTTATCACGGAGTCTACTCACTGCTACAGAGTTTCCTAGGGCTGCTGCGCCAAATTGTCACAAATGTAGTGGCTTAACACAACAGAAGTATCTTGCAGTTCTGGAGATCAGAAGTCCAAAATGTGTCTCAGCGGACTAAAAGCAAAGTGTTCTCAAGGCTGCATTACTTCCTGCAGGTCTGGGGAAAATCCATGTCCTTACTGGAAACTTACTTCTAGTTTCCAGAGGCTGACCACATTCTTTGGTTTATGGCCCTCATTCACCTTCCATGTCAGTGGTCACATCATTCCGACTTACATTTCTACTTCTCTTTAACTATGACTCTCCTGCTTCCTTCTTTCACTTAAAAGGATCCCCGTGATATAGGTGGGCCCTCTTGAACAATTCAGAATAATCTCCTCATCCCAATGTCAGCAGATCAGCAACCTTAAATCCCTTTGGCCATGTAAATAACATATTTACATGTTCCCAGGATTAGAACAAAGATGTCTTTGGGGAGCCATTCAGGTGCCTGCCACAAGTGATAATAAAGTTTCCTCTTGTTTAAGAGATAGTTAACGTTTTATTACAGGTACTTAAGCCGTCTTGACATATTACTATCTGCTTGTAGCTGCTGCTGCTAGTTGGTATCACTGAGTCCCTTTGTGGAAGGGAACACTTTAACTCATTTAATACATTTAGTACTTATAGTAACACTGTAAGTTTGAGTTAGGCATTAATATCATCCTTTTACAGAAGGAAAACTGAGGGATAGGTAGACTAGGTGACTAAGTCCAAGATTTTGGGGTTTTAATTACTATGTTATACTGCTTTGCTGTATGTTTGAAATTTACATAAATAGAGACAAATGAAATTCAAAACCTAAAATAATAATTATAAAAACTCTAAAGAAAATAACCTCAATGATACGAATCACTCTTGTCATTTTAATAATATGGCCTGAACTTATCATCACAGCAGTCTATACATGCACAGTGTTTGTGAAAATACCTGACACTGGGTTCTCTGTTTTCTTTTCTACATTGTCAAAATGGACTTCCTTTTAATTGCCTGAGAACTTGTTAAAAAGAATTCTTGTTTGAAGATCTCATTCTTTTGCATTTTCAGTGTGCTGTTATGATTCTGCTTGTCTAGCCATCCTGACTGATGTGTTATGTTTTGCATTGAGTCAACAGTATGTTTCATTTGCTAGGTGTCAACTTCACTTCCTCAGAAGATCCACTTTTTCTCAACTTGGATTGCTTTTCAATCTCTTTGATTATTCCTTAATTTTAGGTTTTTTTAAAATCCATTCTTAGGCATCAGTTAATTAATGTATTAAGAGGTCAGTTTATAATTGGTGTCTCTTGACTATTTACAGAAGACAAAATTATAAATAATGATCTACCATTAAAAAAGGTTACTAACCATGAATCTGAAGCCTGCAATGCCAATAAGTACATACCTATCAATAATCACCCCAAATGTAAATGGACTGAACGCACCAGTCAAAAGACATAGAGTCACTGAATGGATAAAAAAACAAGACCCATCTATATGCTGCCTTCAAGAGACTCACTTTAAACCCAAAGACATACACAGACTAAAAGTGAAGGGATGGAAAAAGATATTTCATGCAAACAATAAGGAGAAAAAAGCAGGTGTTGCAGTACTTGTATCAGACAAAATAGACTTCAAAACGAAGAAAGTAGCAAGAGATAAAGAAGGACATTACATAATGATAAAGGGGTCAGTCCAACAAGAAGATATAACCATTATAAATATATATGCACCCAACACAGGAGCACCAGCATATGTGAAACAAATACTAACAGAATTAAAGGAGGAAATAGACAGCAATGCATACATTTTAGACTTCAACACACCACTCACTCCAAAGGAGAGGTCAACCAGACAGAAAATAAGTAAAGACACAGAGGCAATGAACAACACACCAGAACAGATGGACCTAACAGACATCTACAGAACTCTGCCCCCAAAGCAGCAGGATACACATTCTTCTCAAGTGCACATGGAACATTTTCCAGAATAGACCACATACTAGGCCACAAAAAGAACCTCAGCAAAACAAAAAATATTGAAGTCCTACCAACCAACTTCTCAGATCACAAAGGTATAAAACTAGAAATACATTTTAGAAAGAAATCAAAAAGGCTCACAAATACATGGAGACTTAACAACATTCTCCTAATTAATCAATGGGTTAACAACCAAATCAAAACAGAAATCAAAGAATATATGGAGACTAATGACAACAACAACACAAAGCCACAGCTTCTGTGGGACACAGCAAAGGCAATTCTAAGAGGAAAGTATATTGCAATCCAGGCCTATTTAAAGAAGGAAGAACATTCCCAAATGAATAGTCTAAAGACACAATTACTGAAATTGGAAAAAGAAGAGCAAAGGAGACCCAAAGTCACCAGAAGGAGGGACATAATAAAGATCAGAGAAGAAATAAATAAAATTGAGAAGAATAAAACAATAGAAAAAAATCAATAAAACCAAGAGCTGGTTCTTTGTAAAAATAAACAAAATAGATAAACCCCTAGCCAGACTCATTAAGAGAAAAAGAGAATCTACACACATAAACAGAATCAGAAATGAGGAAGGAAAAATAACGACGGACCGCACAGAAATACAAAGAATTATAAGAGACTATTATGAGAATCTATATGCTAATAAGCTGGAAAACCTAGAAGAAATGGACAACTTCTTAGAAAAATACAACCTTTCAAGACTGACCAAGCAAGAAACAGAAAAACTAAACAGACCAATCACCAGCAACGAAATTGAATCGGTAATCAAAAAACTACCCAAGAACAAAACCCCAGACCTGACGGATTCACCTCTGAGTTCTACCAGACATATAGAGAAGAAATAACACCCATTCTCCTTAAAGCTTTCAAAAAATAGAAGAGGAGGGAATACTTCCAAACTCATTCTATGAAGCCAGCATCACTCTGATACCAAACCTGGGCTATGACCTCACCAAAAAAGAAAATTACAGACCAATATCCCTGATGAACATAGATGCAAAAATACTCAACAAAATATTAGCAAACCGAATTCAAAAATACATCAAGAGGATTGTACACCATGATCAAGTGGGATTAATCCCAGGGATGCAAGGATGGTACAACATTCGAAAATCCATCAACATCATCCACCACATCAACAAAAAGAAGAACAAAACCACATGATCATCTCCATAGATGCAAAAAAAGCATTTGACAAAATTCAGCATCCATTCCTGATTAAAACTCTCAACAAAATGGGTATAGATGGCAAATACCTCAACATCATAAAGGCCATATATAACAAACCCACAGCTAACATCATACTTAACAGCAAGAAGCTGAAAGCTTTTCATCTAAGATCGGGAACAAGACAGGGATGCCCACTCTCTCCACTGTTATTCAACATAGTACTGGAGGTCCTAACCACTGAAATCAGACAAAACAAAGACATACAAGGCATCCAGATTGGTAAAGAAGAAGTCAAATCGTCACTATTTGCAGATGACATGATACTGTACATAAAAAACCCTAAAGACTCCATTCCAAAACTGCTAGAACTAATATCTGAATTCAGCAAAGTTGCAGGATACAAAATTAACACACAGAAATCTGTTGCTTTTCTATACACTAATGATGAACTAACAGAAAGAGAAATCAGAAAAACAATGCCATTCACAATTGCATCAAAAAGAATAAAATACCTAGGAATAAACCTAACGAAGGACGTGAAAGACCTGTACTCTAAAAACTACAAGATACTCCTAAGAGAAATTAAAGAGGACACTAACAAATGCAAATGCATCCCATGTTCTTGGCTAGGAAGAATAAATATTGTCAAAATGGCAATACTACCTAAAGCAATCTACAGATTCAATGCAATCCCTATCAAACTACCAACAGCTTTCTTCAATGAACTGGAACAAATAATTCTAAAATTCATATGGAACCACAACAGACCCCGAATAGCCAAAGCAATCCTGAGAAGGAGGAATAAAACAGGGGGAATCATGCTCCCTGACTTCAAGCTCTACTATATAGCCACACTAATCAAGACAATTTGGTATTGGCACAAAAACAGACCCACAGACCAGTGGAACAGAATAGAAAATCCAAACATTAACCCAAATATATACAGTCAATTAATATTTGATAAAGGAGCCTTGGATATACAATGGGGAGATGACAACCTCTTCAGCAGCTGGTGTTGGCAAAACTGGACAGCTACATGTAAGAGAATGAAACGGGACTACTGTCTAGCCCCATACACAAAGGTAAACTCAAGGTGGATCAAAGACGTGAATGTAAGTCATGAAACCATAAAACTCTTAGAAAAAAACATAGGCAAACATCTCTTGGACATAAACATGAGCGACTTCTCCATGAACATATCTCCCTGGGCAAGGGAAATAAAAGCAAAAATGAACAAGTGGGACCATATCAAGCTGAAAAATTTCTGTACAGCAAAGGACACCATCAGTAGAACAAAAAGAGATCCTACAGTATGGGAGAATATGTTCATAAATGACATATCTTATAAGGGGTTGACATCCAAAATATATAAAGAACTCATGCACCTGAACAAACAAAAAGCAAATAATCCAATTAAGAAATGGGCAGAGGAAATGAATAGATACTTCTCTAAAAAAGAAATTCAGATGGCCAACAGGTACATGAAAAGGTGCTCCATATCGCTAATCATCAGAGAAATGCACATTAAAACCACAATGAGATATCACCTTACACCAGTGAGAATGGCCAACATCCAAAACACAAACAACAGCAAATGTTGGCGAGGATGTGGAGAAAAGGGAACCCTCCTACACTGCTGGTGGGAATGCAAATTAGTTCAACCATTGTGGAAAGCAGTATGGAGGTTCCTCAAAAAACTCAAATAGAAATACCATTTGACCCAGGAATTCCACTCCTAGGAATTTACCCTAAGAATGCAGCAGCCCAGTTTGAAAAAGACATATGCACCCCTATGTTTATTGCAGCAGTATTTACAATAGCCAAGAAATGGAAGCAACCTAAGTGTCCATCAGTAGATGAATGGATAAAGAAGAGGTGGCACATATACACAATGGAATATTATTCAGCCATAAGAAGAAAACAAATCCTACCATTTGCAACAACATGGATGGAGCTAGAGGGTATTATGCTCAGTGAAATAAGCCAAGCCAAAAAAGACAAGTATCAAATGATTTCACTCATATGTGGAGTATAAGAACAAGGAAAAAAAACTGAAGTAACAAAACAGTAGCAGACTCAGAACCCAAGAACGGACTAATAGTTACCAAAGGGAAAGGGACTGGGGAAAATGGGCGGGAAGGGAGGGATAAGAGGGAAAAAGGGGCATTACGATTAGCAAATGTAATGTTGGGGGGGCACGGGAGGGCAGTACAACTCAGAGAAGACAAGTAGTGATTCTATAGCATCTCACTACGCTGATGGATAGTGACTGTAATGGGGTTGGTGGGGGGACCTGATGAAGAGGGTAGTTTAATAACTATAATATTTGCACATGTAATTGTAGAATAATGATACCAAAATAAATTATAAAAAAAAAACAAGTATTGTTTCTCAAGCAGCTACTACTGCCTCCAGGTTTGTGTGGACTGTGTATGAGTGTATGACGTGTATACATGCAAAAAAAAAAGGTTACTAAATTTTTAAAACAAAATATCATTGAGATTCAATTTGTATTAAGCATTATATTGACATATTTTGTATATTAAAAATAATAAGAAACAAAGTCATCGTACACTTATTTAAAACTTGTCTTTTAATTGTAGTTCTTTCATCTCTTTGAGTTGAGTGAGAGATGACTGTGCAGAGTATATGCAATGACTCAACCAAATAAGTATTTATTATTTGCAAATTATTATGCTCTACTATGGTAAATTTGAAATTTGACCCAAACAAATTTCTCTCAAAGGGTACAATTTCATAGTGGACTTAGACTTTACACATAAAAGTGTATTTTAAAGCAAAATATTCAAAGTATTCTGAGAAGGTACAAAACTATTTGAAAGAATGTTTCTCACTGACATTTATAGATTTCATGCAATTCCACTTTTCTCAAAGGTGCTTGATCACAAAACTCCTCTAGTGTGCTTGTTAAAAATACAGAATCCCCACCTTGGATGTTCTGATTTGGTACCTTCAGAATGACTTTAGAATTTTTTCCCACAAGAAGCCTGTGTAACTCTTTTGTTTAGTCAAGTTGGAAATTACTAAAATAGAAGAAAACCTTTGCACTAACCTTGAAAGGTATGTAGTTATCCAAGGAGGTTATTGAGTGGGAAAGCATTTTAAGCACAAAACTTCTTGGACAAATGAGGCTAAAATGGCAAGACAGCTTCAAGTAATAGTCATTCCTTCAACTAACCATTCATTTATCAAGCAATGTAGGGTAGAAGGATTATGAATATCAGTAAGACACAGAAACTCCCCTCCAAGGATTCTTTGTACAGATTGAGAAGTAGATACATAAATACAGTTGACACTTGGACAACACAGGAGATAATGGGTGTCAACCCCGCAGAGTTGAAAACTCCTGTATTACTTCTGACTCCCCCAAACTTAATACCCACTGTTGACTGGAAGACTTATCAATAACATAAATAGTCAATTAAACACATATTTTGTATATTATATTGTGGGTTAAATTGCAACATTTCCAGAATCTCTCATCTGGCCTTAGTACATCTCCATATCAATAGGTACTTCCAAGGGGTGGAGAGAAGTAGTCCCTCTCCATATCAGTAGGTAATTACAAGGGGAAATGAGAGCATATCTGGACTGGAGAGGTTGGGTGGGACCCTGTTTTTCTGCGGCCATGTCGTGAGAGACAGGGGCGAGCAGGAGTGAACAAATGCTTGTAGGCAATAAACGGGTTTCCCCTACTTTCTCTCTTTGTCTGATTTCAGTTTAAAGGTATTTTGCCCCTGGGTTGGGAAAATAGTTTCCCCCAGAAGTTACATATATGTTGTTATGTATTCATATAATAAAGTAAGCTAGAGAAAAGAAAATCTTTTTTCAGATTGTCACAAATCTCAAAAAAAGCTTCCAATGTATCTATTGAAAAAATATCTATGTATAAGTTACCCATGCAGTTCAAACCTGTGTTGTTCAGGGGTCAACTGTAGTTATATAAATATACATTCAAGTTCACAGACATCTATAAAAGAGCTCAGTGATCCTTTAGCTGTGGAGAATGAGGGGGTAACTAAATGATAAGGTTTTGTTCATGAACTTCAAAACAATGTATATCTTGCAGAATGTCAGATTTCAAAGAAAAGTTGCCATTGCTAGTGAAATGGTAGTTTAAAAAAGACAGACTGTTGATAAATCTGGATATGATGACAATTCAAACATAAACATCTCCCTACTTCTGCTGCAGACTCCAATATAAGTGAATATTGGAATACAAAGATAGCTCTAGATAGAAGGACAAAAGACAAATGTAAAAGTTGGTGCAGTCATTTATCACATTCTCAATGGCTACAGTTGAGACTGGGTTCTTTGATTGCTGGGTAAGAAAGAATCATACAACAGGGGTTCGTAGAGGAAAAACATTTTCCTCTTTTCAGAAAATTGTGTGGATGAACATTTTGATTATGAAAAGCAAATTAGCCCTGGTTCTGGAATGAGAAGGTTAAGGCAAAGGGAGAAATGACATAAATGGTGTTTTGGATGGAGACAATGTGAGATGGGTTTTGATATCCTAAATGTAGTTTCCATACAGAAAATTGTTGGGAATTCTGGGACCAGAAGGGAGAAGTTTTTCTACTGGGGATGCTCACCAGTTTATTTCCCTATTCCCCAGGCTACTGAAGAATGGAATTGCTAACATACCTTTTCATTACCAGTTCTTCCAAGGAAATGACAATGTGTCAAAGAAACACCAAAATACATAGATTACAACCAAGTGTCTGAGGTGAAATCCCGCCTATGATGTGGTCTCAGTGAATAAACCTTTGAACCTTAGATCCTTATCTAATAATGGAAAATAATGTCCAGTATCCAATTTACAGGGTTATTGAGAAGATTAAATGAATGTACTGTATAATGTATTTAGAAAGTTGACTATTGTTTTTGGAAATAAAAGGTGACACATGAAAATGTCACTTAAGCCATTTACAGCAAATAGGAGAGACAGAAGCTTTTTTTCCTTATTCAAGACAATTAGCAAAATAAAACACTGACATGGTAATTAATAAATGATGCTGCAATATAAAATAAGATGACCATAGTGCAAAAGCCAAATGAAGAAAATATATTTGAGTAAAAACTGAAATGGAAAATTATGGAAAACTGAAGTAAATTTTAGACATTATGCTTGGTACTTAGATATAAAACAAAAAACCAAATAACTTGTGATAATGGATAAGATAGAATGATACGACAAGTGGCTCACCACATGAAGCTAACAAATTCAAAGGAGTTATGTATGAGAATAAGAGCAGAACGGTCATAAAAAAAACCTTTTGGATGATTAAATAGAAATAGTGGTGTAGGGAATGGGCTTGAAAACTTAAGCAGAAACTGTAAGAACTAGAAGAAAATTAAATTAAATAATATCCTAGATGCCTGATGGATTTCTAAAATGGATAGCAAAAGCAAGAACTTTACAGAAAAATAATGACAGGTTTAGCTGGATAGCCCTGAAAAGTGTTATTATAAAATGAAGAAATTAAAAAATCAAATAAACTGGGGAAAATGATCCCAACCTGTACAGGGCTGAGATTTCTTGGTGTGATCCTAAAAGTCTCTAGAAAAATTCAGTCATGCCCATCAAATTACATTATTGGTTTATCCAGATGCATTTTCAGTATGTAGTGGTCACAATGAAAAGATAAAATGCTCATCAGGTGTATTAGTTTTCTAGGACTGCCGTAACAAGTTATCACATACTTGGTAGCTTACAAACAGAAATTTATTCTCATAAAATTCTGGAGGCCAGAGTCTAAGATCAAGGTATCAGCATGGCCACATGCCCTTTGAAAGCTCAAGGGGAGAATTTTTTGACTTTTCCAGCTTCTGGTGGGGCCAACCATTCCGTGGCTTGTGGCTGCTGACGTCCAATCTCTTACTCCCCTTTCTTCACATGGCTTTCTCCTCTTTTTCCCTGTGAGTTTTGCTTCTGTGTCTCTTGTAAGAACACTTGTCAGTAGATTTAGAGTTCACCCATGTAATGAAGGATCATCTCATCTAGAGATCCTGAACTTAATTACATCTGTAAAGACTTTCAAGACGAGGGCACATTCACAGGTTCAGGAGATGTGGACATATATTTCTGGCAGCTACTGCTCAAGACACTGTACCAGAACTGTTATTTATCCAACCAGAGGTCATTTTTCCATTATGGTAGATTATTCATGCCAAGGGAACATGTTTTTTTTTTTTTCAATCCTGAACTTAGAGTATACTATTTCTTTTCTTTTTTCTCTATGTAACGAAATTTCTTCTAGAAAGCATGTGTGTGTGTGTATGTGTTTAGGGGACGGAATGGGTACTATCAGTTTTAACTACTGTACTTTAAAATTCATTAGTTCTAGGAAAGGAGAAGTGTTTTACTTTTTGATTCTGACATTTATGTAACTCTGTAAGTCTCCTGGGGCACTGGCATTTTTAATAAGTCAAAGCTGGATCACTTTATTCCTGGCAGAAAATTTAACAGAGTATTGTATTGGTCTGGAATTTTGTTTATGAATTTTCCCTCTAAAATATAAGTATTTTATTGTTTTAAAGTGTCTTTCTTGCTCTGAGAATTCCAATATCTCTATCCTATATCTCCTATCTATATTTGATTATAAGACCCTGACATCAAAAATAATAAAATCTGACCTCAACTGTGCTAAAAACATAGTTAGTATTTGGTAAATAGTTATTTAATCATGAATGACAAATGAATCACTGAGTACTTTATTATAGGTTTGTATTATATTGAAATTAGTTCATGATAAGAAGAACTTTAGAAAATCTCCAGATTTTCTATTCTCAGAAGAGAACTGAAGCAGGTTCTGGCATAGACCTGTAAGAGCTCGGAAACTCTAAAGTGATGATTGTATGAAGAAAAATGTCAGTGGTCACTGTTGCAAGATTCCTGTAGTGAGCTACTTAGTCACTGGAAAAACCTACGGGAATTGCCATGCAGATGGTATCCTTAGGTAAGCAAGCACATTTTCCCATACAAAACCTCTCAAACTTTATATACCTCTAATCCTTTCTATTTCTAACAGGTTTAAGTCACAAATACTCTAAAAATTTATCATATCATACCTCCAGGGAAGAAGTTCATTTTATTGAGAAAAGGGAAATAAGCACAAATAAAGTAAGTGATTTAACCAAGACACACAGCATTCTTACCACTGTATTAGGACTTAAAAATGTAGTCTTTTGGTTTCCTGATAACTGCCGAAAATAATAGTGAAACTATGAGTGCAGTGTGAAAGTGTGTCTAACGATAATCCCTGCTTTAGTGAAAATTCCCTTTCTCTCATAATGTATAGTCACACCACAAAAATATTCAGGACCAGTGATTCATTAAAGATGTCGTAGATTCAAGGAAAAACCATGTTGAAGTTTATGAGAAGCCGAGGTCCAAGAAGATGCATACATCTAAATTCTGATGGTGCTCAATGTTTCAGTGCTTTATTAATCTGCTCAGTCTACACTGTCTTTGAGACTGCGGCAAAGAGAAAATATGATTGATTGTGCTGCAGGATATGTGCTTTTTGCATTTCCGTTAACTATAAAACAAGCACCATTTTAATTAAGCTGCTTCCAAGCAATTCAGGTGCTCTATAAAAATATAATGAAGCAATTAAGATTGTTACAAGTGACTGAGAGATCCTTTTCATTTGAAAGTGTGAAAGTGGAGGTTTTCTTAAAAAATTTTTTCCCCATCCTCAAAGCAGGGAAGCCATTTAATCTCAAGAAAAAGAACACTGGATATAAGGGAAATATAGGTTGATTTAATATATATAATTAACTTTTCCTAAATTTAGCACAAAACCAAATACAAAGGAATTATGTTTACTATTATTTGTATTATTACTATTATGTGTATTATTACTACACATGGGACACATGTGTAGGTGTTGCAAATTATGTTAGGGCTATTAAAAAAAACCTTATTCTTAAAGAAATGTTAATTGGGGGACCTAAATAGGGCACCATGAGTTTTCTGAAATCATATGTAGGAGAGAAATGGAGATATCGACCTAGAAATTATGTTTACTTGAATTTTTAAAATTGTAGAGACAGAGAGTTTAAATATTTCTTATCTGGTACATTAATTTATGCAGAATGATGTATTCTTTGCTTCAATAAGAATAAACTTTGTATCCATCATGAAATTATTAGATTCTGTTATTTTATCCATTCAGTCAACCAGCAGTTATTGTGCCAGACATGATGTTAGGTTCTAGGAATATGAAGGTAATTATTACACCCTTAAATTGCCCATGCAAAGCTTATTATTCTAGAGTGCAAGAACTACCAAAAAATAAATAAATAAAAGCAAACAAGAATAACACATTGTGGCAGGTTTTAAAAGTGAATATAAATTCAATATTCTAGGAGACTAGTCAGGGTAGGTCACTCCGAGAAGCTGATGTTATATAGTGCTGGAGGAAGTACCTTTGTAGAAAGCCTTGCAGAAAGGGCAGGAAAAGCTGATAATTAGAATGACAGTCTAGAAGGGAACCAATAAACAAATGCATAGTATATAGAGAACAACTTCTAAGAATTATGGAGGTATTCTATAATTCTCTTCCATGACAGGAATAATCCTTATTTCATTTTGAAAATTTCACTATTATTAAAATTCACCTGTTTACCTAGCCTAAATGTCTTATGCTGCAGGTTTAGGCTATTTCCATCTCAATGGAAATAGATAATTGTGCATGACTTTCAAAGTATGCCATTATTAAAACATGTCACAGGAAACAGAAACTGAAAGAAGTACTAGGAACACATAAAGTCCCAAATGATCAACACAGTCACTGGTACAGCAGATAGCTCTTGCAGATGATAATACAGCAATTGGAGAGTATAATTTCTGATGTAGAAAATTGCAGAATCAAGATTAAGAAACAAAAGAAACTTGAGGTAATATGACTACAGGTCTTAAGTAGGGAGATAAATAGGTGGGAAGTAGACAGGTTAGGTAGGTAGGTAGATAGAGAGACACATGGACCAACAGAGAAATAGAGAATTTAGTGGTGAATTGTCTTCTCCTATACTTGCTTTTTTTTTTATTAGCATCCCAGGATGAATGATAGCGCTAAGAAACTAGTTTGAGCTATTATTGCTATTGTTCTATAATGCTTTATCTATAATTAATGTGATAATTCTTTGGTATATTCTCTGGGGCATTTTCATCATGGAGGCAATTTTATAAAGCAACTGAATAACTAAATAAATGTTATAACTGCCTTCTAGCTAGCAGGCTGGTCCAGATGGAATTGAATATCATGTTCCTCAGGAACTTCTATCTGCCCAATGGCAAGAACCTAAGCAAAAGCCAAATGGAGATTTTAGTACTTCCATTTCGAGAATTCTCTGAAGGACCATTAGCTGCAGAGACTTCAAGGGCAGAGTAACTGCCACTGGAGAGCAGCAAGGTCTGTCATCCCCTGGAGAGACCGCTGAGGCCTGAGCCTCCCGGCCTGGATTAAAGAAAGCCCCGCAGGACAGGCTGTGGGACGGGACTGTCAATTGCACAGGAGGCTACATGTTCTTTTTATCAAATTCTAATACCGTGGGTTTTTTTTTTCCTCCTGATTTGATAATTTTTAGCTATTGCATGGGGGCCAAAGAAAGGAAAAATAGTTGGCAAAGAATGGAGT
Source organism: Smutsia gigantea (assembly GCA_032199065.1). NCBI lineage: Eukaryota > Metazoa > Chordata > Mammalia > Pholidota > Manidae > Smutsia > Smutsia gigantea. The sequence goes on from JAVSCE010018347.1 coordinate 39,464, forward strand.
GTCTGTGTGTGTGTGTGTGTGTGTGTGTGAGAGAGAGAGACAGAGACAGAGAGACAGACAGACAGACAGACAGACAGACACACACACACACACACACACAGAGACACTGAGAAAAACGAGGGGACCCTCATGAAGAATAAGGAGAAAGAAGACTTAACATCATGCTGGCCTCTGTGAGTGCTACAGGAAACCTGGAAAACTGAAGTCTTCCTTCTTAGGCTCCTGCCTTGCTCCCTTTCTGCGCTAGAGTCCTTGCTGGCCTTCCTTATTGCTTACCACAGATGGTTGATTGTGTACCTGGAATGATGCCAGCAGGTGTGAAAATGTGTTTATGAGCCAGTTCCTTAAAGGAGCAGAAATCAATTTTTAAAATATTAAGACATTTCACAAGCTGGTTGTTAAACTGTTGGTAGCTTGAAATTGGCCAGGAAGGAATATTTACGTCACTAAAATAGGCAAACACAACAAATCACTGCTTTTTCATTGTTTTCCTTTTTGTAGAGCCAGTTTACTAGTTTACTAAGGAGACTGAGAACGAGGTGAACAAAGTTGAGAACAGGGCAATCTACAATATTAGGCAGTGTGAGTTCACTTCTGTTTGGGGCAAATGGTGGTTATAGGTGTGCAATGCATGGAGAACTCATTCAGTATTTGAGCTTGATCCTTATGGGCTCACAGGACTAAGGCAGGAGGGGTAGGAGCAGTGAGTGTCAGTCAGAAGAAAGACAAATGAACAGAGTTCCTGGGGCTGGAAAAGAAGCCTCGGATGGGCTCCTCTCAACTGGCTGGAGCATACAAGATACCCAGGGTATTTAGGATAGTGGTGGATTTAGCTCATAGTAACTTTGTTACAAGGTAATAACATTTTACAGTCTTGGCTAACTCATTCATTTTAAAAGAGGCACAGTGGAAATCCATGCCCCCACTATATGGCTGACCTTGGTCTTGATTTGTAAACTTTCTAAGAAGTAGCCTCTTCAACAGCAAAATACACATTATAGTACCTGCCTTGTAGTATTCCTAAAGAACTAAAAATAAAATCTGAGTTTTAGCATGGAAAATGACTTGCAAGCTTTAAATGCGATGATGTAGACATGACTGTGGCATTTCTGAGCACTCCACGGGTCCTCATGTGGAAATGTTAACAGGGTAGTGAAGACCTGGTTTCTGTATTTACTGAAGGCAGGCAATAACTTCAAGGTTTAGGGTCACTGTGTTCAAATCCCCATCTCCTCCAAAATAAAACAGCATGTAGATATAAGAGTGAGTGTGTGTGTGTGTCTATGTTTAAAAAAAAAGGAAAGTAAGCAGTAGAAATGGTGTTATTCAACAACTTAGATGGGGAAAAAAAAAGGAAAATACTCATTTGATAATATCTCCATGACTTCATATAAGTTTGATGTTTTCCTCATGGTGTAAGATTATTTGATTTATATAGACACAATCCAATTAGATTAAGAGACACTTGAACTGGTAAACACTATTAAATGAGGGAAAGTTTAGTGCAGGAAATTAGGTGTAATCTTGGATTTAAAACTGTTGATGATACAGTTTGGAAGACGGAATATTAGAAGAATTAACTGTTGATAAAACAAGTGATGCGGAAATATCCTTCAAGTGAGGTTGCTAGCTTTCAATGACTCAGACTGGCTGTACTAAGGAGTTGAAAGTCCTTGCAATATATACAGTGTGATTTATATCATGGATCTGGACGATGAAAGCAGGATATAAAAAAATGTCGTCGTAAATGTGCAAAGATCACCAATATAGCTTAACTTCAAATATCTTTATTGTGGGTAATTTCACATATATGAGTGAGCTTCCTGAAGGCTGGGGACATACAACAGGGCAACTGCTCAAAGAACAGGCCCTGGAACCAGTCTCTGGCTTCAGGACAAGGTGGGCCATTATTAGTTCCATGACCTTGGAAAATGACTAGACAGATTTGTCCTACATTTTCCTCATCTGGAATAAGGAGAAATAATAGTATCTACCTAGTATGGACATCCTAAGGGTTAAATGAAAATACAGGAGTGAAGCATACAGTAAGCACTGATCCAGAATGTTTGAGCTCCTTACTGTTTTTCAGACATATTTTAGGCGGTTGGCATACATATGTGATTAAAATAGACGTTTGCCCTAGTAGATCTTGTATTTATCACTTTTTAGCTAACCAAATATTATTTCCTATTTCTATCTTTGTTTTCATAAAACCCAGCATAGTGCCTGGCTAAGAGGTGCTCCAAAAAAGTTACTGAAGGAATGTTTGACTAAAGCTGGGTTGATGGTAAATAAACAGCACACATGAGTGAACAGAATAAAGGAAAATACTCTGAGAAGTTGGAAATTCTAGGAAAGAGACTGAACCAGAGTCTTTGACTGTGAAGTACACCAGCCAGAATCTGTTTGGACAGAAATTCTAGTTGTCCAAACAGACAAAGGCTACCTTTGAATCTTTAATTTTCTAATGACAAAAAAAAAAAAATCTAAGGGAAATTTTACATTGTCTATGAAGAATTGTAGGGAAAGTGTTATTCTTTTAGCTTCATTGGTCACTGAAATTTATCCCAACTATGAGAGAATTAGAGGTAATAATTCAAGTGTCTGATAGAGTAACAGTAAGACATTGGTTTACTTTTCACTCAATCGTAACTTCTAGAAATCGCTGAATAGATGAAAACCCAAAATTCAGAATATATTGAGTACGAGTCATCTGAAAGCAGATTATTTCAGGATGTATTAACGAAAGGTAGCTTATAGAGTTAAGCATGTCTAATACTATTAGGTGAAAGAGAGAAGCACTGCTTAATGAATCAATTCCATTGGGTGGTGGGGGTTGGAAGCAAAACTTGCAAGCGGTTTCACTTTAGAAACATGGCCATAAAAGTCAGTTACCTGCTTGCTTAAATTGTCCCCCTCAAATGCTGTTTCTGTTCTGTCAGCATTGTCAGTATATGCAACTACAATACTACGAAAAGTAATTATATTATATGGCAGATAAAACAAGGGGGTATGCATCAGACTGTAAATAACTTAATTTTGCAAAGGAATTTTACATCTTAATCTGCTGGACTATCACTTCCACTTAGGCTCTGAAACCAAATTATGTTATTGTGTTCTGTGCTATAATTTAATAACTCACCCATAAGGAAATGTCAGGTCGCATTTGCAACAATCCAGGGGCCATTAAGCCAGATGGAAGGTCATTCTGTTTGAGGATTGTAAATGAACCTGTCCAACAAAGTTTTGGTTAGGGACAGCCAAGGACTCATTATATAGTCAATTTAACTGCTTGGGAGAACCCCGCCAACGCCAAAGCTGTTCTGTCCTTTGAAGTTTGAAATGAATTTGAACACAGAAGCATTTTTACTTTCATCAGGCCAAAAGGAAATTGCTTTTGCAAAAAGTAGCCATTTCCATATATTGCGTAGAACATTAGAATGAATATTAAATGTATTGTTGAAATGCCACTTGCGGAATTTCTGCTTTTTTCTTATTCATTTTCCCCTTTCCCTTCTAAATTCTGCCTTCCCTTGGTAGAGGAAGACACACAAACACACACACGAAATAAACCATCCAAACAACGTATCAAGAATGTACAAAGAAATCTGTGATCTTGAAAGTAAAAATACTCAGTTAAAATAATTACATTTTTCAATTTGCTTTTTGAGTTCCTTCTGTGTAATAGGAAGTTCAACAACCTTTGATTATCTACACTCTGTGATTTAATGTGATACTTCAAACTTGATAGTTGAATACCAGTTTTTATTTAGATTTTTAAAAATACATTTAAAAAATATGGATGTCTTTAATGATATTTAAGTTACTCTCCAGAGCAAAGACACAGAATTATTTTAAAACATTATTTTACAACTAGTATATTTCCATTTTAGACATTGAAGAATAAATAGCTAACATATTTGTCCGTAATCCCATATCTATGAAAAATTTTGACATTTCTGTGTGTTCACATCTTCTAAAGCATTATTTCACTGACTAGGACTTACAAACTCTGTGATATGAAAATGGGTTTACTGACTTGGGCTTACTGGCCATATCCAGGACTGGTCTTCCTCCTCATTATTTGTGGATTCTGATTTTTGAACTTATCTACTTCTGAAAATGTATTTGTTAACTCCAAAATCAATACTAGTGGTGCTTTCAGTCATTTGTGGACATGTGCAGAGCAATGACCTATTTGAATCAGCCATTGCCCAAGTTCCCAGCTGAACTCTCTGTGTTCTCTCTGAACACAGCCTTATCTCTGCTCTCATACAGAGATGACCAGAAGATGGAGAAGGTGGCAGCAGAGCAGTGTAGTGCAAGGACCTCTGGCTCTGGGGATGGGACAGGGTTTGAATCCCAGTTCTGGTACCTGTTAGTAGCAGGGTCACAGGCAAGTTACTTAATTCCTCCAACCTCATTTTCTCTTTCATAAAATAAAGAACACTGAATCTACCAGGATGAGGTTTTTTTTCTTTTTTTTAGGATTTAAGATTATAATCTATGTGAGATATGTGTATATATATGTACTTTTTTCTCCTAGGAACAATGGTTTAGTTAGTATTAGCTAATTCAGGGTTTGCAGTGACTTTATAGAACATAACTACACTTAATAAGAGAATCAACTATGTGTGTGTATCTTTATATGTATTAATACTTATATATTCTTGTTATAACATGGAGAGCCATCCAAATATATATTTCATATAGAAAATGAATATTTTCATACATGTTAATAAATATCTGTGAAAATATTAAGATTGCTTCAATATTATTCTATGCATGTGCAAATTTTTACTTTGTTCTCTAGCTATGTTTGTATCTGGGTTTCCTAGTTCTTTGCTACTCTAAATTGTAATGAATATACATATTCATAAATTACTGGAGAAGCAAAATTTTTACACTTTGGGAGATAAAATAATTATTTAGTAGTTTAGATGACATAGTTACAATCATTCCCTGCTTCAAAAGTTAAGAGACCTGTTCTTAAGTATATTCTCCCTACAGAGCAGGAAGGTACCAATGATTCTTCCTTTGGTATGCTCCTAGAGTTGAACTAGAGGCCAGTGAAATGGCAAGGAGATCCTTGGGATTGTATGTAGAACACCCATTTATGTGAGTGTGTCTCTTATCAGAGAGATGAAAGGAGAAGAAAGGCAGAGGCTTTCCATTGTCGTCTAAGCAAGAGCAGCAAGGATGGATAAGGGACGCTCTCCCTCATTTGGGGATTCTCGAGCTCCTCTGCAAAACAGCTGATGAGGATCTTTGCTGCGACATACTTATCCACAGGAGCTGAGTGATAGGATTAGGCAATCAACTAGAGTTAATGCTTGTACAGTTTGGGATTTTCACAGAGGATAGATGAGGCAGTTCACACCATGAGAATCAAGACTAATACCTAGAAAGCAGAGGCACTTCAGCTGAATACCCTAGGGAAAGGAAAGCAGACTTTGTGCCAGAACACTGGCTAGCTGAGTCCTGTGTTCTGGTCCCAATACTGAAAATACCTGACTGGGTGAACTTGTGCAGAATTCTTGAACATTTGGATTAAATATTAGCTTTAAAGATCCCCTTTATGTTATTTTTTAAATGTATATTTCTTTGTAACATAGTTCAACAATAATGTGAAATATGTGAAATAAAGCAGGAAACCACATACTGCTTTTGTCAAAAAGTGATTAGAACAAATGTCTTATTGGAGTAGGTTAGTTAACTATTCCTTCTTGTCTCACTTTGCTGTTACCTATACCATGAGACACCTAAAGAGCAGTATCTCTTGATACAAAAGGAGTTAAGGGTAATCCTCTTTCTTTAAGCTTCCTATTTTGTTTTTCCTGACTCCTATCTTAACCATATGAGAGAGGTTACAATCTCATTCTGAATCAAATATATCTTGCAGAATCTGTACTGTAGAATAAAACAGAATAAGATGATTAATAAGTTGATAATGTCAGAGGGACCTTTAAAGCATTATTTGTAGATAACATGCCTGCAGAAAATGGAGATATAAGTATAAAATCAAATTACTATTTTCCTCTAGAACCTGTTTTTCTTTATAGTGCTCAATAAGTAAACTGACAAATTTCCTTCTAAATTCACAAAATGAAATCAAGTATGTACTATTAGAATGTAAATAGAAACTAAAGATAGTAATATTTCTGATTAAGACTAAAGGCTACTTTGCAACAGAAACAAGCAATGAGTTAAATCTATGTTGAGGCTTAAACACCATAGAGAACCTATGGTATTTGAACCTATGAGGTAGCATCTCAAAATAATAGGAAACCCAGGTTAATAGGCTTAATATTGCTGTTGATACTGCTGCCTTTGTTATCTATCTGACAGCAATGAAACCATTTGACTGGAAACCTTTCTTAATGTTGCTTATATCAGTAAGGATTCAACTACAGAAGCAGAAAAGGATTAGTCAGAGACACACACACACACACACACACACACACACACACACACACACACCCGAAGTCCTTAGTGCAAGCAGTCAGGAAGAGAAGTTCACAAACAGGGTATAATCCCAGGCTGAAATTTAGTGTGCACAGGCCTCTTAACTCAGGAAAGGCAATAACCCCTCTTTAAAACACCTTGTGACTGATTAAATAAGACCCACCCAGGATAAACTACTTTTTGATTAACTCAACATCTCTTGAATAAAGATTTTAATCATGTCTGCACAATCCCTTCATAGCAGCAACTAAATTATTGTTTGGCTGAATAATACATTGAATATAATATTAAATAACTAGAAGATAGTATATGAATATATTTAATAATATGTAGCAAATAATAATATTGAATAACCAGGAGATGCCACAAAATGATGACCTTTTTCCTTTTGTCTTCCAATTTTTTGTAAGTGTGAATACCCCTTGTAGCCTATGCCAAATGGGAACATGCTAGAAACTGGTAGAAACTAGTAAATTTGACACATTAAAAGTCATCATGGTTCTCCCCTGGCCAATTTAGCATCCATACACATCTCTTAAAACTGTAACAGCCGAGAGATTCAAGATGGCAGCATGAGAGGTGAGACAGAGAACTCCTCCAAAAACCACAGATAGTGTGAAAATATAGTAAATACAACTAACCCTAAAACAGCAACAGGAAAGAAGGGTGCACCAGACTGCATACAGACCTCACGAACAGAGCAGACCTCACAAAACAGGGTAACATACGAAAGCCTTCATCCAGCAGGAACTGAGCCCTTCCACCACCCCAGCTCATCAGTGGGAGGAAGAGAAACAGAGCAGGGAAGAGGGTGGAAGCCTGGGACTGCTGAACACCTAGCCCTGGAGATCTGCTTTGCGAGCAGAAATCTACATTGTGTGGTACTCTGGAGGATGGGGGGTGGGACAGGCAGAGTGCTTGAGAGACAGATTCCTGTTTGTAAATGTGAATACCCCTTGTAGCCTATGCCAAATGGTATTGCTGTTTGTGGAGGACGGGATCCACACCTGGCCGCTCTGAGACAAGGGGAAGGCAGGTGGTCTGAGAGGCTTCCTAGCAGCAAGAGGGCTGCTGAAGACGGGGGTTTGCACGGAGCTTGCTGTGTGGGAGAAGGGATAGGGATACAAGGTTGTCTGGGTGTGCTCTGCACAGAAGATTGGGAACTTTGGGGAGTTTCAGGCGCTCCATCCCCCTGGCTGCCTACTCAGCTCTGAGGCCCCCCACTGTGACATGCAGCCTGCTGAGCCTTCCTCCTGGCCTGACAGCACTGGATTACAAAACGGCAGTCACTGCTCTGGCGCCAGGCCAGCCAGGGAGAGGCCTCACTTACAACAGCTAGAGATGCTAAGCACAGAGGCTGACACCTGTGTGCTTCGCCCACTGGCTGTAGTACTGGAGATAGGCAGGACAGACGGGAGTCAGGAAACAGATCTCTCCTCCCCACAGGCACCACTTCAGCCCCCCTACGAACCCCAACCTCACTCTAGTGGCTGAGCAGCTGCAGAGACCGGACCTTCTGGGCAATAGAGGGCACTACATAGAAATATGAAATGTCAAAAGAACATGGTACAGACCAAAATCTCACAAACCCCAGAAAAAGGGCCAAATGAAACTGAACTCACAAATCTTCCTGAAAGAGAGTTCAAAATAAAAATCATAAACATGCTTATGGAGGTACAGAAAATATTCAAGAACTCAGGAACAGATTTAAGATGGAGATTCAATCATTAAGAAATTCCATACCTGAAATAAAACATAAAATGGAGGGATTTAAAAGCAGATTAGATATAGCAGAAGAGATGGTAAATGGAACAGAAATTAGAGAAGAGGAATAAAAAGAAGCTGAGGCACAGAGAGAAAAAAGGATATCTAAGAATGAAAGAATATTGAGAGAACTGTGTGACCAATCCAAACAGAACAATATTCACATAATAGGGGTACCAGAAGAAGGAGAGAGAGAAAAATGGATAGAAAGTGTCATTGAGGAGGTAATTGCTGAAAATTTCCCCAGTCAGGGGAAGGATATAGTCTCTCAAGCCATAGAGATGCACAGATCTCCCAACACAAGGGACCCAAGGAAGACAACATCAAGACATATCATAATTAAAATGGCAAAGATCAAGGATAAAGACAGACTTTTAAAAGCAGCTAGAGAGAGAAAAAAGATCACATTCAAAGGAAAATCCATCAGGCTATCATCAGATTTCTGAACAGAAACCTTACAGGCCAGAAGGAGTGGCATGATACATTTAAAGCAATGAAGCAGAAGGGCCTAGAACCAAGAATACTCTACCCAGGAAGGTTATCATTTAAATTTGAAGAAGGGATTAAACAATTTCCAGATAATCAAAAGCTGAGAGAACTTACCTACCATATACTACCTCTACAGTGCATTTTGGAGGGATTCCTATAGATGGAAATATTCCTAAGACTAAATAGATTTCACCCAAAGGATAGACAAAGAGTACAGAATATGACTCATAACATACAAAGAATGGAGGAGGGAGGAAAAGGAGGAAAAAAAAAGAATCTTCAGGTTGTGTTTGTAATAGCATATGAAGTGAGTTAAATTAGACTGTTAGATAGTAAGGGAATTACTCTTGAACCTTTGGTAACCACAAATCTAAAGCCTGCAATGGCAATAAGTACATACCTATCAACAAGTACCCTAAATGTAAATGGTCTGAATGCACCAATCAAAAGATGTAGAGTCACTGAATGGATAAAAAACAAGACCCATCTATATGCTGCCTGCAAGAGACTCACTTCAAACCCAAAGACATACACAAACAGAAAGTAAAGGGATTGAAAAAGATATTTCATGCAACTAATAGTGAGAAAAAAGCGGGAGTTGCAGTACTGGTATCAGTCAAAATAGACTTCAAAACAAAGATAGTGACAGAGACAAAGAAGGACATTACACAATGATAAAGGGGTGATGTCCAACATAGGATATAACTATTATAAACATCTATGCACCCAACCCAGGATCACCTACATATATGAAACAAATACTAACAGAATTAAAGGGGGAAATAGAATGTAATACATTCATTTTGGGAGACTTCAACACACCACTCAATCCAAAGGACAGATCAACTAGACAGGAAATAAATAAACAGACAGAGGCACTGAATAACGTATTAGAACAAATGGATCTAATGGACATCTACAGAACACTTCATCCAAAAGCAACAGGATACACATTCTTCTCAAGTGCACATGAAACATTTTCAAGAATAGATCATATACTAGGCCACAAAAACAACCTCAGTAAATTTAAAAAGATTGAAATTGTACCAACCAGCTTCTCAGATAACAAAGGTATGAAACCAGAAATAAATTACTCAAAGAAAATGAAAAAGCCCACAAACATGGAGGCTTAATAACATGCTGCTAAATAATCAATGGATCAATGCCAAATAAAAACAGTGATCAAGCAATATATGGAGACAAATGACAACAATATTTCAACACCGCAAAATCTGTGGGATGCAACAAAGGCTGTACTAAGAGGGAAATACATTGCAATACAGGCCTACCTCAGGAAAGAACAACAATACCGTATGAACAGTCTAAACTCACAATTAATGAAACTAGGAAAGGAAGAACAAATAAAGCCCCAAAGCAGTGTAAGGAGGGACATAATAAAGATTAAAGCATAAATAAATAAAATTGAGAAGAATAAAACAACAGAAAGACTCAATGAAAGCAGAAGCTGGTTCTTTGAGAAAATAAACAAAATAGATAAACCCATAGCCAGACTTATCAAGAAAAAAAGAGAGTCTACACACATAAACAGAATCAGAAATGAGAAAGGAAAAATCACTACAGACACCAGAGAATTACAAAGAATTATGAGAGAATACTATGAAAAATTATATGCTAACAAACTGGATAACCTAGAAGAAATGGACAACTTTCTAGAAAAATACAACCTTCCAAGGCTGACCCAGGAAGAAACAGAAAATATGAATAGACCAATTACCAGCAAAGAAATTAAATTACTAGCAAAGAATTGGTAATAAAAAACCTACCTAAGAACAAAACGCCTGGCCAGATGGTTTCACTGCTGAATTTGATCAAACATTTAGTGAAGACCTAATACCCATGCTCCTTAAAATTTTCCAAAAAGGAGAAGAGGAAGGAATACTCCCAAACTCATTCTACGAGGCCAAAATCACTCTAATACCAAAACCAGGCAAGGACACCATGAAAAAAGAAAATTACAGACCAGTATCCCTGATGAACATAGAGGCAACAATATTCAACAAAATATTAGCAAACTGAAGTCAAAAATACATAAAAAATATCACCCGTCATGATCAAGTGGGATTCAGCCCAGGGATGCAAGAATGGTACAACATTCTAAAATCCATTAACATCATCCACTATATCAACAAAAAGAAGGACAAAGACCACATGATCATTGCCATAGATGCTGAAGAAGCATTTGACAAAATTCAACATCCATTTATGATAAAAACTCTCAACAAAATGGGTATAGAGGGTGAGTACCTCAACATAAAAAAGGCCATATATGACAAACCCATAGCCAACATTATACTTAACAGTGAGAAGCTGAAAGCTTTTCCTATAATATCAAGAACAAGACAAGGATGCTCACTCTCCCCACTTTTATTCAACATAGTTCTAGAGGTCTAGCCATGGAAATCAGACAACACAAAGAAATAAAAGGCATCCAGATTGGTAAGAAGAAGTCACACTGTCCCTGTTTGCAGATGACATGATACTGTACATAAAAAGCCCTAAAGACTCCACTCCAAAACGACTAGATCTAATATCTGAATTTAGTAAAGTTGTGGGATACAAAATTAATACACAGAAATCTGTTGCATTTCCATACACTAACAGTGAACTAGCAGAAAGAGAAATCAGGAAAACAACTGCATCCAAAAGAATAAAATACCTAGGAATAAACCTAACCAAGGAAGTGAAAGACTTATACTCTGAAAACTAAAAGACACTTATGAGAGAAATTAAAGAAGATACCAATAAATGGAAACACATCCCGTGCTCATGGATAGGAAGAATTAATATTGTCAAAATGGCCATCCTGCCTCAAGCAATCTACAGATTCAATGCAATCCCTATTAAAATACCAACAGCATTCTTCAATGAACTAGAGCAAATAGTTCTAAAGTTCATATGGAACAACAAAAGACCCCGAATAGCCAAAGCAATCCTGAGAAGGATGAATAAAGTGGGGGGAATTACACTCCCTGACTTCAATCTCTTCTACAAAGCCACAGTAATCAAGACAATTTGGTATGGATACAAGAACAGACCATAGACCAATGGAACAGACTAGGGAGCCCAGATATAAACCCAACCATATATGGTCAATTAATATATGATAAAGGAGCCATGGATACACAATGGGGAAATGACAGCCTCTTCAACAGCTGGTGTTGGCAAAACTGGACAGCTCCATGCAAGAGAATGAAACTGGATTACTGTCTAACTCCATAGACAAAAGTAATCTCAAAATGGATCAAAGACCTGAATGTAAGTCATGAAACCATAAAACTCTTAGAAAAAAAATAGGCAAAAATCTATTGGACATTAACATGAGCAACTTCTTCATGAACATATCTCCCCAAGCAAGGGAAACAAAAGCAGAAATGTACAAGTGGGACTATATCAAACTAAAAAGCTTCTGTACAGCAAAGGACACCATCAATAGAACAAAAAGACATCCTACAGTATGGGAGAATATTTTCATAAGTGACGTATCCGATAAGGGGCTGACATCCAAATTATATAAAGAGGTCATGAACCTCAACAAACAAAAAGCAAATAAGCCAATTAAAAAATGGGCAGAGGAAATGAATAGACACTTCTCCAAAGAAGAAATTCAGATGGCCAACAGGCACATGAAAAGATGCTCCACATCACTAATCATCAGAGAAATGCAGATTAAAACCACAGTGAGATATCACCTCACACCAGTGAGGATGGCCACCATCCAAAAGACAAACTACAACAAATGTTGGCTAGGATGTGGAGAAAGGGGAACCCTCCTATGCTGCTGGTGGGAATGTAAATTAGTTCAACCATTGTGGAAAGCAGTATGGAGGTTTCTCAAAATACTCAAAATAGAAATACCATTTGACCCAGGAATTTCACTCCTAGGAATTTACCCTAAGAATGCAGGAGCCCAGTTTGAAAAAGACATATGCACCCCTATGTTTATCACAGCACTATTTACAATAGTCAAGAAATGGAAGCAACCTAAGTGTCCATCAGTAGATGAATGGATAAAGAAGATGTTGTTCATATACACAATGGAATATTATTCAGCCATAAGAAGAAAACAAATCCTACCATTTGCAACAAAATGGATGGAACTAGAGGGTATTATGCTCAGTGAAATAAGCCAGGTGGAGAAAGACAAGTATCAGGTGATTTCACTCATCTGTGGAGTATAAGAAGTAAGAAAAAACTGAAGGAACAAAACAACAGCAGACTCACAGAACCTTAGAATGGACTAACAGTTACTAAAGGGAAAGGAACTGGTGGAAGATGGGTGGGAAGGGAGGGATAAGATGAAAAAGGAGCATTACGATTAGCACACATAATGTAGTGGGGGGAGGCATTTGGGGAAGGCAGTATAACACAGAGAAGACAAGTGACTCTATAACATCTTACTACGCTGATGCACAGTGACTGCAATGGGGTATGTGGTGGGGACTTGATAATAGGGGGAGTCTAGTAACCATAATGTTGCTCATGTAACTGTACATTAATAATAGCAAAATAAAAAAAGGGAAAAAAATAACCATAACTGCCTTCCAAATAACACAGTAACAGAGTCATACTTCTGCCTATTCTGATAGTTATCCTATTTAAAGCAAAAATATTCTAACCATCCCACAGAGACATATATGAATTCTCTGAGTGATGTTTACTCTCTTTTGATTTCCTGTGACTTAGATCCTAAGATAAATGATAAAGGGATAAGAGAGGGGAAAACACACTATTTGGTTATTAAACATGTTAAATTTATATTCCATATAAACATAAGGAGTGCATCAACAAAACAAAGTGGCGACCTACTGCATGGGAGAACCTATTTGGAAATGACATATCCTATAAAGTGCTACTATACAAAATACATAAAGAACTCAAAGGTGTCAATATAAAAAAAAACATATAATTTAAAAATGGGCAGAGAACCTGCATAGATATTTTTCCAAAGAAGACATATAGATGGCCAACAGACTCATGAAAAGATGGTCAACGTCACTTATCATCAGGGAAATGCAAATCAATACCACAGTGAGATATCACCTCACACTAGTCAGAGTGACTAATATCAACAAGACATGAAATAACAAGTGTTGGCAAAGATGTGGAGAAATGTGAACTCTCGTACATTGCTGGAGGGATTGAGAATTGGTGCAGCCACTATGTAAGCAGTATGGAGGTTTCTCAAAAAACTAAAAAGAGAAATACCATACAACCCAACAATTCCATGTCTAGGAATTTACCCAAAGAAAACAAAATCACTAATTCAAAAAGATCAATGCACTCCTGTATTATTCACAATAGCTAAGATATGGAAGCAATCTAAATGTCCACTGATAGATAAATGGATAAGATATGGTACATATATGCAATGGAATATTACCCAAAAAAGAAATCTTGCCATTTGCAACAACATGGGTGAACCTACAGGGTATTATGCTATGTGAAATACATCAAAGACAACTACCTTATGATTTCACTTATATGTGGAATCTAAACAACAAAAAACAAAGAAAACAAAGAGATTCATAAACACATAGAACAGACTCTGATTGTTGTTATAGGGGAGGATGCTGGGTGGATGGGTGAAATATGTGAAGGGAAAAAAATGAGTGAGATTGTTGGATATCTTGTAGATGCTACTTTGTAACAGAAACAAGAGATGAGTTGAATCTATGTTGAGGCTTAAACTCCACAGAGAACCTATGGTATTTGAACCTATGAGGTCTCTGTACTTCTTAACATATCTGAAGAAGCAAAGTTTTGACCTGGGTGATGGTCACATTAGTATATAGAAATGTTGATATGCATCGAGTTGCACACGAAGATTTGTACATTTTATTGTATGCACCTCAATAAAAAAATTAAAAAAACAGAAAACAAAATACTTCGCTTTTATCAAATTAATCACATTAATGACATTTATAGCATGCTTTTATATCTTAACTTCTCTGCTGCAAAAGTTTGCTTATGAATAACAGTAAATGGATTCAACTGATGTGTTAAATCTCTAACACATTTTCTTCTTTTTGTTTTTGTCCAGTAAAAGTATCTACTTCCCAGTTTTATCATAATTCATTGTTTTCATTAAATAACTTACTTCCTGGTGAATAATACTTTTCTTTGGATGCTCACAAAAAGTAGTTTCTGTGTGTGATAATTTATTTATTTTTGGGGGGGCATTGAAGATTTATTTTAAATGTACCTGAAGAAAATGTTAAATCGAAAACAGCAGTTACAAAGCAAGCCTCTTCGAAAAAAGGAAAGTGTCTGCGATATTCAATAGTTTTAGTATCTTAGCTACAATATTCTTTAGCCCCAAAGGAGAATGCTTTGTGCTTATCATCCTCCTTAGGAAGCGCTTCCTTTCCTCCTTGCAGGGAGATGTGACATTATGGTAACTCAGATATTTTCTGTCTGCTGCTAGAGCTGCTGATGAGAAAATGGATTCTCCTTTCCTCTGTCTAAATGTTTCTAATCAATGACATCTTCTGTGTATTCACTTTAACGTCGTAAAGCTGGATGCTTGTCATCTTACTAAGCACCTTTCATTTAGTTCCTCTTTAATACCTTCAACAACCATAAGTGGGTAACACTTTATTCTCAAATGTTAAATTTTGATAGGTACTGTCAAATTGCCCTGTAGATTGTATCACTTTGTTCTATTCGTTATAGTACATTGATGCTGTATCCTTTCTCTCATTCTTGAAAATAGAATTTAAATGACATTTCTTATTGTTATACATTATTTATACCATATATGCCAAGTAATATACCTACAGCTACCCATATCTTTTGATGCTCTAAATAATTTACATTCCCATTTAGTTACCTTTGGTGTTTTTATTATCAATTAATTTGCATATTTATTCTTCTTATTACCACTCTAGACCGTACTGTATTTTCATTTCTTAATTTTTTCTGGCTCAAGATCCTTCTTTCTATGTTTTGTTGATGTTTAAAAAGCTTTAAGATGTAAACTATATATTTTGGAAGCTCATACATATATACACAAGACAAATTTCATTAATTACAGATCTAACCATCTCTGTAGCGGCTATTATCTTTTTTTAATAATTTATTTTGGTATCATTATTCTACAATTACATGTGCAATATTATGGTTATTACACTACCCCCTTCACCAGGTCCCCCCCACCAACCCCATTACAGTCACTGTCCATCAGCATAGTGAGATGCTATAGAATCACTACTTGTCTTCTCTGAGTTGTACAGCCTTCCCCATGGCCCCCCAACATTACATCTGCTAATCGTAATGCCCCTTTTTCCCTCTTACCCCTCCCTTCCCACCCAACTTCCCCAGTCCCTTTCCCTTTGGTAACTATCAGTCCATTCTTGGGTTCTGTGAGTCTGCTGCTGTTTTGTTCCTTCTGTATTTTCTTTGTTCTTATACTCCATATATGAGTGAAATCATTTGATACTTGTCTTTTTTGGCTTGGCTTATTTCACTGAGCATAATACCCTTTAGCTCCATCCATGTTGTTGCAAATGGTAGGATTTGTTTTCTTCTTATAGCTGAATAATATTCCATTGTGTATATGTACCACCTCTTCTTTATCCATTCATCTACTGATGGACACTTAGGTTGCTTTCATTTCTTGCCTATTGTAAATAGTGCTGCGATAAACATAGGCGTGCATCTTTCTTTTTCAAACTGGGCTGCTGCATTCTTAGGGTAAATTCGTTAGAGTGGGATTCCTGGTTCAAATGGTATTTCTATTTTGAGTTTTTTGAGGAACCTTCATACTGCTTTACACAATGGTTGAATTAATTTGCAGTCCCACCAGCAGTGTAGGAGGGTTCCTTTTCTCCACATCCTCGCCAACATTTCTTGTTTCTGTTTTGAATGTTGGCCATCCTCACTGGTGTAAGGTGATATCTCATTGTGGTTTTAATCTGCATTTCTCTGATGATTAGTGATGTGGAGCATCTATTCATGTGCCTGTTGGCCATCTGAATTTCTTCTTTAGAGAAGTGTCTATTCATTTCCTCTGCCCATTTCTTAATTGGATTATTTGCTTTTTGTTTGTTAAGGTGTGTGAGTTCTTTATATATTTTGGATGTCAACCTCTTATCAGATATGTCATTTATGAATATATTCTCCCATACTGTAGGGTGTCTTTTTGTTCTACTGATTGTGTCCTTTGCTGTACAGAACCTTTTCAGCTTGATATAGTCCCACTTGTTCATTTTTGCTTTTGTTACCCTTGCTTGGGGAGATATGTTCATAAAGAACTCACTCAAGTTTATGTCCAAGAAATTTTTGCCTATGTTTTTTCTAAGAGTTTTATGGTTTCATGACTTGCATTCACATCTTTGATCCATTTTGAGTTCACTTTTGTGTATGGGGTTAGACAGTAGTCCAGTTTCAGTCTCTTACATGTAGCTGTCCAGTTTTTCCAACACCAGCTGCTGAAGAGGCTGTCATCTCCCCATTGTATATCCAAGGCTCCTTTATCAAATATTAATTGACTGTATATGTTTGGGTTAATGTTTGGATTTTCTATTCTGTTCCACTCTGTGGGTCTGTTTCTGTGCCAATACCAAATTATCTTGATTACTGTGGCTTTGTAGTAGAGCTTGAAGTCAGGGAGTGTAATTCCCCCAGTTTTACAGTTCCTTCTCAGGATTGCTTTGGCTATTCGGGGTCTTTTGTGGTTCCATATGAATTTTAGAATTATTTGTTCCAGTTCATTGAAGAAAGCTGTTGGTAGTTTGATAGGGATTGCATTGAATCTGTAGATTGCTTTAGGTAATATAGCCATTTTGACAATATTTATTCTTCCTAGCCAAGAACATGGGATGCATTTCCATTTGTTAGTGTCCTCTTTAATTTCTCTTAGGAGTGTCTTGTAGTTTTCAGAGTACAGGTCTTTCACTTCCTTCGTTAGGTTTATTCCTAGGTATTTTATTCTTTTTGATGCAATTGTGAATGGAATTGTTTTTCTGATTTCTCTTTCTGTTAGTTCATCATTAGTGTATAGGAAAGCAACAGATTTCTGTGTGTTAATTTTGTATCCTGCAACTTTGCTGAATTCAGATATTAGTTCTAGAAGTTTTGGAATGGAATCTTTAGGGTTTTTTATGTACAGTATCATGTCATCTGCAAATAGTGACAATTTGACTTCTTTTTACCAATCTGGATGCCTTGTATGTCTTTGTTTTGTCTGATTGCTGTGGCTAGGACCTCCAGTACTATGCTGAATAACAGTGGAGAGAGTGGGCATCCTTGTCTTGTTCCCGATCTTAGATGAAAAGCTTTCAGCGTCTCGCCGTTAAGTATGATGTTAGCTGTGTGTTTGTCATATATGGCCTTTATGATGTTGAGGTACTTGCCCTCTATACCCATTTTGTTGAGAGTTTTAATCAGGAATGGATGCTGAATTTTGTCAAATGCTTTTTCAGCATCTATGGAGATGATCATGTGGTTTTTGTCTTCTTTTTGTTGATGTGGTGGATGATGTTGATGGATTTTCGAATGTTGTACCATCCTTGCATTCCTGGGATGAATCCCACTTGATCATGGTGTATGATCCTCTTGATATATGTTTGCATTCGGTTTGCTAATATTTTGTTGAGTATTTTTGCATCTATGTTCATCAGGGATATTGGTCTGTAATTTTCTTTTTTGGTGAGGTCTTTGCACAGGTTTGGTATTAGAGTGATGCTGGCCTCATAGAATGAGTTTGGAAGTATTCCCTCCTGTTCCATGTTTTGGAAAACTTTAAGGAGAATGGGTGTTATTTCTTCTCTATATGTCTGGTAGAACTCAGAGGTGAATCCATCAGGTCTGGGGTTTTGTTCTTGGGTAGTTTTTTGATTACCGATTCAATTTCGTTGCTGGTGATTGGTCTGTTTAGTTTTTCTGTTTCTTGCTTGGTCAGTCTTGGAAGGTTGTATTTTTCTAAGAAGTTGTCCATTTCTTCTATGTTTTCCAGCTTATTAGCATATAGATTCTCATAATAGTCTCTTATAATTTTTTGTATTTCTGTGCGGTCCGTCATTATTTTTCCTTTCTCATTTCTGATTCTGTTTATGTATGAAGATTCTCTTTTTCTCTTAATGAGTCTGGCTAGGGGTTTATCTATTTTGTTTATTTTTTCAAAGAACCAGCTCTTGGTTTTATTGATTTTTTTCTATTGTTTTATTCTTCTCAATTTTATTTATTTCTTCTCTAATCTTTATTATGTCCCTCCTTCTGGTGACTTTGGGCCTCATTTGTTCTTCTTTTTCCAATTTCAGTAATTGTGTCTTTAGACTATTAATTTGGGAATGTTCTTCCTTCTTTAAATAGGCCTGGATTGCAATATACTTTCCTCTTTGAAGTTCCTGTGCTGTGTCCCACAGAAGCTGTGGCTTTGTGTTGTTCTTGTCATTAGTCTCCATATATTCTTTGATTTCTGTTTTCATTTGGTCGTTCACCCATTGATTAATTAGGAGAGTGTTGTTAAGTCTCCATGTATTTGTGAGCCTTTTTGGTTCCTTTCTGAAATTTATTTCTAGTTTTATACCTTGGTGATCTGAGAAGTTGGTTGGTAGGATTTCAATAGTTTTGAAATTACTGAGGTTCTTTTTGTGGCCTAGTATGTGGTCTATTCTGGAAAATGTTCCATGTGCACTTGAGAAAATGTGTATCCTGCTGCTTTTGGGTGTAGAGTTCTGTAGATGTCTGTTAGGTCCATCTGTTCTAGTGTGTTGTTCAGTGCCTCTGTGTCTTTACTTATTTTCTGTCTGGTTGATCTGTCCTCTGGAATGAGTGGTGTGTTGAAGTCTCCTAAAATGAATGCATTGCTGTCTATTTCCTCTTTTAATTCTGTTAGTATTTGTCTCACATATGCTGGCCCTCCTGTGTTGGGTGCATATATATTTATAATGGTTATATCTTCTTGTTGAACTGACCCCTTTATCGTTATGTAATGTCCTTCTTTATCTCTTGCTACTTTCTTCGTTTTGAAGTCTATTTTTTCTGAGAAAAGTACTGCAACACCTGCTTTTTTCTCTTTGTTGTTTGCATGAAATATCTTTTTCCATCCCTTCACTTTTAGTCTGTGTATATCTTTGGGTTTGAGGTGAGTCTCTTGTAAGCAGCATATAGATGGGTCTTGCTTTTTTGTCCATTCTGGTACTCTGTGTCTTTTGATTGGTACATTCAGTCCATTTACATTTAGGGTGATTATAGATAGGCATGTACTTATTACCATTGCTGGCTTTAGATTCGTGGTTACCAAAGGTTCAAGGGTTGCTTCTTTACTATCTAACAATCTAACTTAAGTTATTGTAAGCACCATCTGATGTTTCTTTATTTCTCTCCCTTCTTATCCTTCCTCCTCCATTCTTTGTATACTAGGTGTTTTATTCTTTGCCTTTCGTTAGTATTTGGATGGTCTACTTTCTTTGCTATGATTTTATTTTCTCTGGTGACAGCTTTTTAGCCTTAGGGGTGCTTCCCTCTAGAGCAGTCCCTTTAAGATATCTTGTAGTGGTAGTTTATGAGAGGGAAACTCTCTCAACTTTCGTTTGTGTGGAAATTGTTTAATCCCTCCATCATATTTAAATGATAATCGTGCTGGATACAATATTCTTGGTTCAAGGCCCTTCCATTTCATAACGTTAAATATATCATGCCATTCTCTTCTGGCCTGTAAGGTTTCTGTTGAGAAGTCTGATGATAGTCTGATGGGTTTTCCTTTGTAGGTGATCTTTTTTCTCTCTCTAGCTGCCTTTAATACTCTGTCCTTACCTTTGGTCTTTTTCATTTTAATATTATGTGTCTTGGTGTTGTCTTCCTTGGGTCCCTTGTGTTGGGAGATCCGTGGGCTTCCATGGACTGCGAGACTATGTCCTTCCCCAGCGTGAGAAAGTTTTCAGCAATTATTTCTTCAAAGACACTTTCTATTCCTTTTTCTCTCTCTTCTTCCTCTAGTACTCCTATAATGCAAATATTGTTCCGTTTGGATTGGTCACACAGTTCTCTTAATATTCTTTCATTCCTAGGGATCCTTTTATCTCTCTGTGCCTCAGTTTCTCTGTATTCCTGTTCTCTGATTTCTATGCCATTAACAGTCTTTTGCATCTCATCCAGTCTGCTGTTAAGCCCATTGATCGCTTGTCTGATTTCTGCATTGTCTTTCCTCACTTCCTCCCTCAGCTCTTGCACATGTCTCTGTAGATCCATCAGTATGGTTATGACTTTTGTTCTGAATTCTTTTTCCGGAAGACTGTGCATTTCCATCCCTTCATGCTCTCTCTCTGGGGTTGTCTGTTTGATCTTAGTCTGGACCATATTCCTCTGTCTTTTCATGGCTATAGAAGTGGTAACTGGTAGTTGCCACATATGTCAGCTGGGCTCTTCAAGACTTTAAAAATAAAAGAGAAAAAAAAAGAGAAAGAAAGAAAAGAAAAGAAAAAGAAGAAAAAACAAAAAACAAAACAAAACAAAGCAAAAAACCCAAGAAAAACAAAATGCCCACTGGTAGTAGATTCTGTGGGGATGCTGTAGGTGGCACTGTTGCTCCACTATTCCGCAGCCGTGGCCATGCCACTCTGCATGGCCCTTTATAGCTCTGGCCGGGGTGGGAATGAATGGGAGGCTGTTGATCTTAGTGGGAAGTCTAATTGTGGCCACCCTTTCCCAGTCGCCAGCTAAGGGGTCTGAAACTCCCCAGGACTCCCAGCCTGCTGGGCTGAGTGTGCCGGGGTGATCCGGCTCTTCCGCTGGGCTCCTGTCTCTTTAAGACCGCTGCAAAAACCGCACGGTTTTCTTCTTTTCATTATTATTTTTCCTTCCCGGGAGCCGGCTGCAAGCACCCTGGCGTGTTCCCTGCTCAGATCCTGCACCCTCTGTCTCTCCAATCTCCGCTACACCATGCTATGTGTGTCATTGCTCCCCGTACAGATCACCGGGGCTGGTTATTTCACGGGGTGTACTTCCACTCCCTCCCAGCTCTGAATCCTCTCCTCCTGCCGGTGCGCTGAGGTGGGAGTGAGTGCTCAGGTCTCGCTGGGTCGCGGCTCCATATCTTACCTGCTTCGCGGGGTGCCGTGCCCTCTCAGGTGTAGCTGCATGCTGTGCACTTTCCTGTGTATTCTGGTCTCTCTTTTAGGAATAGTTGTATTTGCTGTATTTTCATAGATATATATAGTTTTGGGAGGAGATTTCTGCCTCCCTGCTCATGCCGCCATCTTCCTGGAAGTGTGTGTGTTATAATTTAAAGTGAATTAAAAAAAACACTAGCATAATTGAAGGTATGTAGTAATTTCTTTAGGCCAGCTAAATAACAAACCTCTTACCTTACATAATTTTTTCTAAAACTTGTTTCTTCAAATCTTCAGCAGTGATGTTCTGCATTTTCAAACTCTATTTACTGATAAAAAATGCAATTTATTGCTGTACTAGTTTCCCTATATTAAATTATTTGAACTATTTTTAC
The DNA here is from genome assembly GCA_032199065.1 of Smutsia gigantea. NCBI lineage: Eukaryota > Metazoa > Chordata > Mammalia > Pholidota > Manidae > Smutsia > Smutsia gigantea. The sequence goes on from JAVSCE010018347.1 coordinate 61,650, forward strand.
CATACCAGGACGGATATGAATTTCCCACATGGTATGTGGCTTTTAGCATTTTGCTTTCAAGAAACCCTCAAGGAGGCTTTTAAAATATTATCATTGGCTTTGGTGTCATTTATAAAGTATTGGATTGAGTTTCAATTGACTTAAACATTAATGAAAAAAATTGAAGAGGTCTCATTTTACGGATGCTTGGCAAATCAATCCAATACAGTAGCTGCTGTTTTACAGTTTTGATATTTTGGGGCTTATTTTAAAATTGGATTAGTCAGCACTGCTGTACTAAATGTGAACAAACAGGATCTTTTTCTGGAGCTGTTTTTTTCTAAGAGTAGAAATGTCTTATATTCCTTGAAAACATTTTTGATGCCTGGGCAATGATGTTTATTTTTATGAATATATGATTGTTTATTTTGCCATCATACTATTTTTTAACATTTTCTCTTTAGTCAAAAAAGGTAAAAATGAGAATAAATGCCTTCACATTTAAACCTTAGTGCAAATATCTATTTCTTTATAATAGAGACATTTTAGAGTTATGAGTACTACTGTCAAATTACATCTCAGAATGTTTATTCCACTTGTATTCTACCAGAGGTTAAATTTTTCTATTGTAGGAGTATCAACTTGTAATACTTGTCACATAGAGTTCTTACAGGTTTCGTCTTTTATTTCTGATATTTGTTAATAGTTTTTAACTTTTGTGACTTCAAATCCAATATTTTATTTTTCCTTGTGTTAAAATAATCCTTGCTGGCTTTGTTATGAAATTAAAGTTACTCTTTTATAATAGTTGACATGTTAAAACATAGAAAAAAATAGAAATAAGTGACCCAGAAACAACTACTATTAATAATTTGACATATATATCTGAATATATTTTCTACGTAAGTCATATATTTGAAGTAATAAGGTATCTATAAATTGTATCCTATTTTATTAACAAAATATCATCAATTTTATATGTCTTAAAGATCTTTTTTAACTTCTTTGTTTCAATCATGAGGAGAAAGTACAATTTATAAAGCAAATCATCTTACAAATTGTGAATTTAAAAATATATCTATATATGAAAAGCATATTTGGATATATCTTTGCTACACAGGTTATTTATTAAAGCAGATATCTACAAATTAAATATTTTTGTTTCAATATAAAAAATAATCTTTTAATGCTGAGAAATGGGGAAATTGATTTTTTCTATTGTTATTTTGCTTATTTTTAAAAACTAACGATAGTCATGAATTACATTTTTCTAAAATTAGTTGGGTTTTATTTTTGTTTTAAATTATCTTTTCAAGTAGATCATATTTCTATATACTTGATTGTGAGTCCCTCAAGAATAAGAATTTTATCTTCCTCATCCATCTTTATTTTCCCATATGTATGGTGTATGGAAGATAACCAGGAAAATTTAATTCAATTCAGTTCTAATTTTAACCCTGATATTGAGTTGCAAATTCAGTGACATGAATTATTTTCCACAGCTCAGCTTGATTGCTTCTTTATCTGTCATCTTGATAAATCATTAACTTAAAAATTAAAAATAATCTACTAAATACTACAACCTTCTTTCCATCCACATACTGTACACCCAAGCTCTGCATCTGGAATATTGAAATTTTTAATAACTATTGTTCCAAACATTTAAAATAAGTTTTTTAAATTATTTCTGTTCAGAAATATACCATAGTCTGTTCCACAATTCATAGCACTTAAGCTCATATTCTATCTAGGCTCTAGATCTGTGCATTCCCGTGTGGTAGTCACTATGCACATGTGACTTTTAAGCTCTTCTGAAACTAGGCCTCACTGAAATGTTTTGAAAGTCTTAAATACCAACCTGTTTTTTTTGTTTTTGATATATGGCTACTATAAAAATTTTAATTCTATATATGATTTATATTATACTTCTACATAAGAATAGTTTTCTATATAAACAAATCTTTTTGATTACCACTTGCTTCTTATTAACATGTTCATGCTACTTTTTAGACTGTTCAACATTGTCTAAAAGATCAAATTAAATCATGGTTGTAGACATAGCCTAATGTGTTCTGCTATGAACATTTCTTCCCAGTTATTTGATTTTTGAATAATGAAAAACAAGTTGTGAATAAGTTGGAACACATGTGAAAAATAAAAAACTAAGGGGGTTTTAATTGGACAAACTAATACACAACCTGAAGCAGCAGACTGGAAATGAAGGGATGGGTCCTGGTATTTTAGCTGAAAGTCAGGGCAAGGCCTATCAGAGATGTACTGGAAGGAAGCAGCTGCTGACTCCAGCAGCATGCACTTATTACTCAGAGCAGAAATAAAGGCCTGGTTGACAATTTTCCCAGGAAGTTTCTGACAAATAGCCCACACTGTTGTTTACATTTTTTGTGATTTAACATCTCACTTAAATTACACAGGTGCACATAAATGTGTTCATTTGATCACAGTAATTCCACTGCCACTAACATTAGTAAGTAACTCAATACAAGAAACAAGCTAGCCCTAAATTTATTTCTGTCCTCAATGGCTAACGTACTTGAATGAAGCTGTAGTGATTGGTAGTTACAGTTAATATCGCATTTCAGCCTTGGAAAGAACAACAGTACTTTAAGTGGTTTCCTTTTATTTTTTGTTTTATAAATTTTACTCTGTTTTTTTTTCTTCCGACTTCTTTGACTTTTTTACACTAACATCATTTCTAAACAGCTACATTCAGTAATTATACATCTATTTATTTTTTATCTGTTTTATGATATATTACAGAGGTCACATAATTTGTTTTTTAAAATCATAGGTTATAATATTCTTTCACACAAATATCAAACATTCATTAATGAAAAAGATATATGACACTGAACTTTGCAAACTGTTGTGGTGAAAATACATAAAAAAATAAATCATGTACCTTATATCCTGATTTATGTTGCTTCTATCTGTATAGTTGCTTCTATCTATATACAAAAACACAGCTTACTGTAGTACTGTGGAACTTGAAAAAAAACACTTCAAGTAGGTGTTTCTAAGCTGTAAATCTGCAGATTATCAGTTACCAAAGTACAAAAGTAAAATTACACAAGAAAATTTTACTTCAAGACCTAGGACCTCAGGGCAAGACAGAATATTAAAAAATGAAAGAAAGAAATGAATCAAGAAAATATTTTAAAATGAAAGAAGGAAGGAAGGATCACTAGAAGATTGCTATCACCACGTGTATTTATTGGGATCAATGCCACCTTATTTAATCCTCACAATATCCCATTATTCTCATTCACATACAAGAAGAAAGCTAACAGAGGTGAAGGAATGGCCTTTGTTCCATGGTTAGCACATGGCTATCAGGCATTCCAGTATTGCTTTTCTGTGTTCTGTTGCAAAAGGGGGCAATTTGGAAAGTGATTCCAAAACAAACAAGTATAGGAAGAGTAAATGGTTTGGAGAAACAAGATGAACTCAGATGATGAAGTCACACCACAATAACTGCTTAGAATCATTGCTGAGAAGAACATGGGAACAGCTAGAGCATGCAATAGTAATTACAGGTTAGGTGGTCTGTTAAGTACTTCTAAACATCATTTATTTAATCCTCATAAAAAACCTATGACAATGATATTATTATCACCAATGTATTCACAAAACAGATGCTTCTAGAATTTGAATAGTTTGCTCAAAATGCAAAGAAGTGGTAAATGTCACAGCAAGGAGTACCTGTTTGACTTCAAAATTTGTTCTATAAACCACATGCTATATTTCTAAATTAGCTGGTTGTTACCATAAAGAATGGCAAGAACAAGCCCGAAGAATTAAACAGATAAAAAGGACTGCCTGCCTTAGTCTATAAATTCAAAGAAAACACTTGTTGTATGAGGGTGGGAACTATAAAAATTAATGTATTCCTCCCTGGAAACCGAAGACTGAGGTAAGGATTAACTGCAAAGAACTTTTTTGGCCTGTGTCTTTTTTGGGGGAGGTTTAACCCCAAGACAGCAAGAATGAAGGAAAAGAGGAAGGTGAGGCAGGAAAAAATGGTAAAGCAAGAAGGTATCCTACACACACCAGCCACAGTCTTCAGACTGAGGCTTCTGAAAATATGGAGCCTGGGAAGGCCAAGAGGGAAGTGGAGGACAGGTGCAGGCAGCTAGTTACAGGTTTCTGGCTCCTATTTACAAGGGTGACACCCTAACCCTTTTAAAACTAGTTGGAGTTTGCTGTTTAACACCTCTGTTGACAGAGAGCCCTGGTAGAACTGCTATTACACAATTGTTTTCTTTTGCTCTTGTATTGATTTCAGAAAGATGCTTCTTTCCAGAGCTGTTTTCCTGAATGGATAATTACCACAGGAGATGCCAAGGAAGAGAGGTTAGACTTCTAGCCATTTTATTAACATTATTCCTCTCTAAAATAAAATATAACTGGTTAGAGTCAGTTAGTAACCTATGCTTGTATGCTAGTACATGGCAGATGGGTCAAGAATAAAATAACAGGTAGTTCTTCAGTAAACAGAAATGTATTTCCTAGAGCAATTTCCAGGGCTGAAGGACAAATGAGCTCAGCCGCTCACGTAGCACTATTATACTTTAAAGAATGTGTGTCCTATGGTTTACATTCTTCTTTAAAAAAATGAATATAAAAATAAGGATTTCTAACAGATACTTTCATAAAGAATTTCAACTATACCCTGAATGAAACCAAACTTTTATTTTGCACACATCTGTTCCTTCTTTAGGAAGCCCTATCTCACTTAATGACCCTGTCATAAAATCAGTTCTCAAACCAGAAATCTTAGAGGTGACTACTTACACCCATAAATTCAGTTGTTCACCAAATCTGGTTGATTCCTTTTAAAACATCTCTTCTATCTACCGCTGTCCACTGTCTGTGGTTACCAGCTGCCATCAGGCACTGAGCACTTTTCACCTGGGCTGTTGCAGCAGATTCTGTTGCCACGTCAGATAGTTGCTCTGATATCCTTTTTTCCTTTCTGTTTCAGCAATAGATCTTATTTTTAGCTGGATATATGACTTCCTAGAATAATAACTGCATTTCTTAGCCTCTTTTACAGCTAGATATGGCCATCTGGAAGCTAAATTCTGACCAATAGGGCATAGTTAGAAATGGAATGAGAAAATTTTATGGTAAGTCCTTAAGTGTATAGGGGAGGGCAGGAGGGGCCATGTGCTTTTCTCCTTTTTCTTTCTGCTAGCTAGAACACATATGGATAGATGGAAATTAAACGACCATCTAGGACCATAACAGAAATGCCCAGTGTTGAGGATGATAAAGCAGCAATATAGAAAATGTCTAGATATCCTTGTCAACTAAGGAACCATTTTGGTAATCTTAGACAATGTTAAAACTTCCTATTTATATTATTGTTATATTAGATCTTCATTGGCAGCTAAACCAAATCATGGCAGTCAGAGCTCTTAACTACTTCCTTTGCCTCACTCGTTTTTCTTCCTAGGAGAGCAAAATACTGCCATAGACAGTGCTTTCAGAAATATAAATGTTAACACCCTTTTTCTGTCTTTAACATCTATCATATACAGAAAGTTCAAAAGTATTGCAGAAGAAACGAAGGTACATCATAATCTAGCTCCTGTATCCCTTGCCAGTCTATCCCTCCCTGCGGCACACTTGGACCATACCCTCTATCCTCTCTCTACTGCTTGTTTCCTTGGCATGCCACGCTCTTCCTTTACTACCACCTATCCTTAACTCCACAGCAAAGCGATCCGGTTGAGACTTAACTTAGGTGTTGTCACTCCTTAGTTCAAGACCTTCAGTGGCCTCCCATTCACTCAGAGTAAAAGTCAAATAACTTATAAAGGCCTTTGAAGCTTTACCTGATTTAGGGATCCATTGTATCTTCCCTAGTTCTCTTGCTTACTCTGCCTCAGGTGCTCCTGGCCATATTGCTGTTCCTTGGACACACAAGATATGGTTCAACTTCAGGGACCTTTGTACTTTAGCTCTTTCACCTAGAATACTCTTTCCTAAGTATCTTTCCTCTCACATCCCCTTTTGAGGGAGGTTTTCCATGACCACCCTATCTAAAATTACAATCTCCTTTCCCCAAACCAATTCCAACACTCCTTGTCTCACTTCTCTGCTTTATTTTTTCTCTATAGCACTTACCACTTTAAAATATATAATTTATTTCTTTTATTATATGAGCCTCTCAACTCTACTAGATATAAACCACATATGAGATTTTTTTTCCTTTTATTCAGTGCTGCTTCTCCAGAGCCCAGAACAGTGCCTGGCACATAGTAAGTACTCAATAAATATTTATTAATATTGACTGATTTTCCCCAAATTTGTGGTGAAATCTTACTGTGAACACCAACCAATAACTCTATTAAGACTTCCATGACTATGGACTCCCCCAACACAAGTTCATAACCACAGTGCTTCCATAACACTTGGCATATATATTTTTGCAAGAACAAGGGTATTTTTAAATAAAATGCAATTTGAAACCAATTAAAATTTATAAAGGGATACTTGCTATTATATTCCACAATAGAGCTCTATGAGGAACAATTTATCTTTCTGTTTAACATTCTCCTCCTACTCAAATTCTGAATATGAGGGAGATCATATTCATGGGGTCATGTTTCCAGAGTCCACTGCTGTTGCTGATTACTGAAGCAAATGAGTGTGCGTTTCTTGTCTGAAATTGGGCAAGCCATGGTCGGATTCATATATGCTGGTAGTCTCTTTCTCTCTTTCATACTCTGCCTGCTTTGGGAGCAATGGGATAGGAGACCATAGAATAGAATATCCCTATAGGCTGTCTGAACATGTAAACAATGTAAACATTTTTCATGAACACTTATCCCATTGTTTTATAATTATAATTAATATATACATTATGTGAATATTTTATACTGTCTAATATATATGCATACATATAATCCTATAATAACTATTTTATTTGATTGTAATAATTCATATATCTGATGCTCTCTTATAAATCCATTGGGAGCAGAAACTTTTTTTTTCCTGATAATCTGCAACAGAGCAGGAAATATGTATATAGGTTAGGACCTTTCTGGCTATAAGTGACAGAAAACAGATGTAAACTGGCTTAACCAGTAAAAGGTAAGGTGGATTCCCGAAATATGATGTTCTATAGCTAAATAATGTCATCTAAGACCCAAGTTCTTTTCATCTGTATACGTCGCTTATATTAGAAGCAGCTTTATACTGAGGCTTTCTCACGTGGAAGCTGGAACACAGCTGCCAGTAACATTCAGATTAATGTGATTCATTGTTCCTATCCTTTAGGAAAGAGATACGTATAAAGAAAGAAAATAACATTTAAAGAGAAAATAATGCCCTTGTCCCCTAGCATGGAAAGTAAACCCATTCCTTCCCATGCCTGTGCCGGACCAAAGCGGCTGCCATAATCTGTTTGGTCAGCATATTCCTTAGACATGTAAACAGGACACAAACATGAGAAAATTAGTGTTCTTGAAATAAAGGGATGATGAATATTTGAACAATCTACATTAATTTAAGCAATCAACAATGCTCATTAAGCCTATAGGGATATTCAGTTCTATTTGTTGGATGAATGCTCATTGAATACAGCTTGCTCTTAGAGACTTGCAAATATTCGATTTAAGGGCTTTGCAGAGATTTATCAAACAAATAATATTGATATTGTATAACAGCACCTTTCAAAATAATCTCCGATTCCAATATAAATGATATTTCCAATTATTATAATAGCCTTTGGAAATTCACATAGGTTATTTGAATATTGTTTTACCTATGTCTGGTCATTTGTTCTTAGAAACCACCACATCCTATTTCCAAATTAATGTTTAACCTATAAATTCATATTATACTTTTATTAATATTTATTAATAAAAGTAAATAATGCTATTTAATTGAAAGAGCTGACCTCTCTTATACCTTTGCACGAATTCCTATCAGAGCCTCACTTTCCAATAATCCCTCACATTTGAGCCACCATAAAGCCAATACCACTACTGGACTCTTTTAGCACCAAACCTTTGATCTTCTCTCTGAGAATCCACATGTCTTTGGCAATGCCTCACAGACTTGAAGATCCCACCACTTGCCATATGGCTTACCTGCTCATTTCTGAGCTAGTTTTACATAAATTCAGGCTTATCCCACCCTAACCTAAGGCTTCCACCCAGGGCCTACGTCTCACTCTTCTAGTCCACTTGGCTACATGTCCATTGCTGCCTTACCTGCCTTGAACCCACATCTCAAGATAATATCAGACTCCACTTAACCCCATGTCCCATGAACTTCTTTCAGATCCCTTACCTCACATAATCTAAAGAATCTATCTGGTATTCTTAGTCCTGGGAATTCAATCATGAAACAATTTCAGTCATTGAAATGATTCAATCATAAAATGAATTCAATCCATTCTTTTCAGATTTGTATTGTCTACAGAGGAGATTAAAATAAAAATATATTTTATGCATCTATAAATAATCTCTGAATTACCTACCCAAAAAAAGAACCATATTTCATACTAAAGGAAATGTACCTGAAAATTTATATATAAAATGTTATACCTGAAGTAATGATTGTTCATTGCTAAGCAAAGCATCCCTACAATTTAATATTAGAACACAGAATTGTATAATAAAATAGGTATAGGTGTTTGAGACACAAAGGCCTAGATTTGAATCCAGGTGATGAGTCCTATTATATATGCAATCTTGTGAGTTATTTACTCTTAGGGAGTTCCTCTTTTCTAATATTAAAGTGGTAGTTAGGTCTTTTGGAGGACATAGATTGCCTGGCAGAGTAAGGGATCAAAAAAATTACAAAACGATTAATATACTTGTTATAATAAGGACTGTATCAGGCTCCGCTTGGGATTTACCCAAGATAGAGCTTTTATTGGGTGGATACAGCAGAGGATCCTCTTTGTATGATGGTTTAAATCTCTGTTATAGATGTTTTCCCATGATAAGCCATATAATTTTGACTCTAAGGATAATACTGTAACACAAATTATTTTATTTTAAATGAAAAATCACTATTTTCACAACTGAAACTACCACTACATTTTAGAAAATAAAGTTTGCCAAAAATACTTTCCTGAAAGTTTCAGAGTAGGGGTCAGTGACAGCATAAAAACACAAAAAAATAATCTATTATATTTGCAGAATATTAAGACTAGGCATATACCAAAAACAAGACGTAATTTTTCATTAAGGTAGGAATAAATCATCAAAAAAGAGCTCAGTGTTTCTCCCTAAAGCTGTGAATAAATATCAAATTCTTTAGAACTAAGATTCAAAATCACTCTGGAAATAGTAATGCTAATATCTGTTTATCGGGCTTCCTTTATATGCCAGGCAATGCACTGAGTCCTCTGACTCTATGACATCAGTGAATCTATGAGACAGGTACTCTTAACACTAGTTACCAGAAGAAGAAACTGAGACTTGGAAAGTTTAAGTGACCTGCAGAGGTCTAGTAAGTTGCTGATCTTTGGCTGGAAATCAGAGATACGGTATCATTCTAAGTTACTGTGCTCTACTGTCTCCAGTCAGAAAACTGAACCAGACCAACCTTCAGGGCAATAAACAGGTGGATTAAAATGTTTGGATAGGCTACTAAGCTAGATTGAATTTCTTAATATCATTGATTTCATATAATCTGCACATAGTCTTTTTTCCTTGAAATTCCTTCAAAGAAAAGGATTATGACTAAAAGCAAGCTGTTTAACCTTTGGACAAATGTAAAGGTAGAACCACAATCATTTACCTACCTGATCAAATTTTCTAAACTGAATTGGAGCGTTAGGTGGTAAGGAATCATTCATTAAGGATGCTTTATTTCCAGAACTAAGTTTTTTTGAAGGAAATATGGACAAACCATTGAGGAGAAAAGGAAACTAGCTGAAAATACATAATCTAGAATGCACAAGGGAAAACAAATACTACAGAGACATCAGTAGCAAGAATTAAGAGATTTTTGTCTTTCATTGTTTCTTCCCTTCTCTCCCACCACTGTCATACAGTGTGCTTCTGTCCAAATTCCCCATGATTTCAAGACAAATATTTTCACGCTTTGCTCTTTATTATTCATTTTGCATTAAAATAGCACACATTCCTGGAATGTCTTTTTATTTTTTAACTTCCTGGAATCAAGACCGAGGGTTGACATTTGCAGCGATAAGTGATCCAAGTGCTACATTAGCATCTATTTATTAAAGATGATCTTTCCTGTACAGTACAACTAAGACCTTTGGCCTAATTTACTATACTAACATTTCCAATTTGGCTCTGAGTGGGGATTGTGCCAACAGCACTGTATCCTATGGTGAAATAGTGCCTAATCAGTGTTCATGAATAGGGTTTTAGAAGTCACTGAAGAGCACAGGAAGAGATTTTACCGTCTTAAAGCACAAATATTGCTGAGCTCTGGGAATCTGTACAGCACATTAGGATGGAACAGCTTTCCCTTTTTTTTTAAATTGCAGTTAAAAATGTGTAATGTGATACTGTCAGTAATTTAAATGGAGTGTACCTCTTTCTTTCAGACATTAATGCTATTTGTTAAACTTTGTAATTACTATGCAAATGAAGTGCTGTACTTAAAAAATGGCAGTGCCAAGAGTACAACAGAGAAAAACAGTTTGAAATTCAAACTAATACAAAATAACCTTCAAGTCCTGTAGAACTCAAATATTGTTTTTTTTTTCATTCCTTTGAATGCAGCATTTGGGTGAAAGCAATGAGGACTTGTCTTTGTTCTTAATACATACATAGCAAAAGGCTTAGAGCCAGAGATTTGAAAGCTTCCGAGACATGTTAGGTCCCTGATCTTCACAACAGGTGGCTGGTATTTTTATCCGTCTTTTAGAGATGAAGAAACCGAGTCCCAGAGATGCTTAACTCATTTGCTCAGGGTCACTTAAACAAGCCAGTGACAGCCAGGGAAGTATCTGAGTACTCTCAAACTCAAGGCTGCTATGAGAGTCCCCAGGCAGCAATCACTGGAAAGGAAAGAATTTATGGCTCCAATTATGATTTCAGAATATTAAACACAGACTGAACCAGTGAAATCTAGTTTCATTTCATGCCAGGTAGGTATTTTAGAAAAAAAGGAGCAAGTTTAGTTTCTGGAGAATTTCCTGAGAATTATCCCCTGACAGAGAAATACCTGTGAGCCCCCTATGCATGAAGAAAGCAAACACATGAAAAAGGAGAGTAGATTTTACACATTTTTGTATCCCTAGTACTTCATGCTGTGCCTGGGAGCATAGACACTCAAAAGTGTTTGTTGGATGTAGGGATGCGTGCACATCCATTTGGCATTTGAGGAACTTCCAACTCTCATTCTCTCTTTTTTCTTTCCAGTCACTTTTCCTGCCTTTACTCCTCAGCTCTGCAAAACAATGGAACAAAACCCCAAGCATTTTCTTTCCCTCTATTGATAAATTATTTTCCTTTACTCTTTTCCTATCCTTGAACCTGAATCGTTTTTTTAAATATCCTGTTTCATTAGAACTTTGATTTTCACTTAAGGTAGTCATATAAACCAGAGGGATCTGAGCACCTAGCCCGTTGACAGCAATGTGTTGTTTTTTCAGGTGACCCTCTTTATATTTTAAAAGGAAACTTTTAAATTCTGAAACACAAGTGAGGCAAGTGAGGTCTCAGCAGTATTATTGTGCTTGAGAGATTCTGGAGAATACATGGAATATTGGTTCACTTGGAAAAAATGTTAGGTCTCTATTTCAGAATTTTGGCTCTACCAATTTACCAGTAACCTGATTGTGGGAATTACACTATGTATCTTGGAGGCCAGTCGTAAAGACTGAAAAATGTGTTCTGAACCATGCCTGGCATATGTCAGCCTCTAAAGAGTTGTTTTTAACTTACTGTTACATCATGGATACAATCTACCTAAACTCTACTTCACCAGAGTGGCCTGCCTTAGGTACTAAAACAAAATGCACATCCTGAAACTGAAATAAAAATTAAGTGTGTGTGCCTTTAAGAAGACAACTGGAAACCAAGAATACATTCAGGCACTGGGTTACAGACTAAACTTATCATTTAGAACATTTCCCTCTCACTCATGCTCTAACACATAGTTTCACACAAGAAAATATCCAGAGATGAGGTTTCACATATGATATGCTTTCCTTCACCTCAGGAGCATTCTTTCAAGCGTGTGAACAAGCAAAATGGGATGTCAACATTTGCTAGTTTGATTAGGAAAGCTTGTATTCTTAAAGGGTATCTAACTGACAAACAGAAGCAGCTAGTATGAAGGTCCTGGAGCATTGAAACATTTCCATTATTGCTCCGAGGGCATTACTGTGGATCTCCTGATATGGAGGAAGAAGGTGTTTGTTTTGTTTGTTTTGCTGTTTTTTCTGCATAGCACTGGTTATGTTGCCTTCCAAGACTGGATGGAATTGTAGGTTGAGACATTCTTACAAAAGACTGTGTGCCATTGGGAAAGTCATAAACTCCTTCAGGGCCCCCTTCTCCTCACTGCTAAAATGGAGATTATGTTTTCTCTCTCGAGTTACTGTGAGAATTAAATGATATTGTATAGGCAAAGTTCTGACACAACTTCTGGTTCACTCTTTAGAATAGCTGCATTCACAGAGTAAAATGTTCCCTCCACTTTCAGTCTAATAAAATACACATTCAGAGAGAATCCAATCACATTATTTCTGAGCAACAGGCTTCTACAGGGATGTGGGTTTGCCAGATCCACCAGCTGTCTCCACAACTTCCCATCCCCATGAGATTTCTGCACATTTTCTCTGACCTTAGTGTCTCTCCAGAGTCAGGCTCCCCTAGGAAGGAATCAGGGTGTCGGCAAAGGCTCCATTAATTTTCTTGTTGGCATTTTTCAGCCAGTGGTATGAGTGGCCTAAGGGCAACCAGGAAAGGAGACAGAGCCTGCTACAGAGTTCATTCACTAGCAGGGCACCATGGATGATAGACCTTTGAACAGTCCTGTGAGTTACAGAGAAAGATTCCAGTGAAGATAGTGATATTGGCTGGGTTTAGGGAATGAAGAGGAAAACAGGATGCTACTGGATATTTAAGAAATGTGATAAATAAATACTGCTCAGATAGCTACCCAAACATATCATTCATTTTTAATTTTGTGTATCTCATCCTGCATTCATCCATGTGGAAAACATAATTTGGATATTAGTAAGGAGGATTTGATTTTACTTCATGTAATACTATGCAATTTTCAATGGCACCACATGGATTTCGTTATCATTACTTTTCCTAAAAGTGTTCATCAATTAAACACATTTCTATTATTTATATAATCAAATGCCAATAGTTGGACAATTTGGTTACTTTCATGTATTTTTTATTACATAATATACGTAAAAGAACATCTTTGATCTTTGACCATAGTATGTTCTAGTTTCGGTTAATTCTTTAAGATAAATTCTCAGAATGGTACTAGTCAACATAAGGATAGGAATATTTTTAATTTATATTGAATATAACATTAAGAGATTATACTTTTCTTCTACATGTTCAACTTACTTTTGAAATACCTTAAAAAAAGAAATCTTACAAGTCTCTAAAGTACCTTTGAAAGGTAAATACATAGCAGGTATATAATATCTGCCTTGTACAAATGGAGAAATTCAAGTACAAAATATTTAAGTGATTTACTTGAAATGACACCTCCAAGCCATTCAGGGTAATGTTCCAGGCCTTAAGCCAAGCTTCCATTAGTTTCAGATCACTTGACCCAAAAGTCAGCTTTGCAAACAACTTAATTTTACTGCTCACAAGTCATCCAGAGGATGTGCAGTCTTGTCCTATTATGCACTGCGAAGTCCAAAACCTGAAGTTGTGCTTATTCTGCAAATATTCTTCATAGATCTTTGGTGATAGGAAAAACTCAACATTTCCCTTTTGGCCCCATAAAATATCAACTGAGAAATCCTAGAAAAATTAGTCCAAAGATGACTGCTACTTGGCAGCCTACATCTGGTTAGCCAATTCGTATTTGTTTCTTCTTCAAGTAAACTTTTTACTTCTTGCCAATGCATTAATGTAAATTTGCAAGATGAGAGACTCAATTTAGGAATTAATAAGAAAACATGTTTTTATTTGGCATGCTTCCAGTTTGGTCAATATGACTGAGATCATTTGAAATGAAACTGTTTCACTCAACATTTTGTCCCCTATTATCTGATAGAGACCTGCAGATTATTACAGATTTTAGTCTTTCATGATCTCCAACAACTACCTATGCTGCCTAGTTCATTTTTTCTCTAAAACTTGTTGCTGCAGGCTTTTCACCAGGAAAGCAGCACTCATCATTAAGATACAGGGCAGCTCTTTACACGATTTTCTCTGTGTTATACAAAAACACTTCTCTCTCAGAAAGAGAATCTTCCAACTGGACTTGATTTGTGCTTGTAAAACCTAAGTAATTTTTTTTATGACTTCAAAGTTTGGGTGATTTGTTATTATTTCGTAGGTAAAGTTCCAGTGAATTCTTCTGGAATATGAAAATGAGTTTTATTTAGGCTTCCAGGATAGCCCTGAGTACCTACTTCCTGGATAATTCTTTACAGTGGAATGACAAGACAGTACTATGTAGTAAGACAGAAAACTGTTGCTGATTGATTAGTTGGTTGTAATGTTCTTTGTGGGCATTTACAGGGATAGTTTCTTGATAAAATCAGAACCTGTACATTTATTTCTTCCCAGTATTCTGCCAAAATATTTTAACATGTTTCACCCAATCTCCATCCTTCGGCGGACATATACAGTGTAGCGGGAGGCTCATTGACAGCTACATGAAGAAACTGCTCCTTTGTGGCGGCCCCTTGTGTTGTTCCTGTGTGGCTAGGCTGAAAAATGGCCACCAAAGATACCCAAGTCTCAGAAGCTGTGAAAATGTTACCTTACATGGGCAAAGGGACTTTGCAGAGATGATTAAAGTTAAGGACCTTTGAAATGGGGAGATTATCCTGGATTGTGTGGGTTGAGCCATATAATGTAATTATATATAACATTGGACCCATTGTAACATAATGACAAGGGTTCTCATAAAAGAGAAGAAGGAACAAAAGAGGACAAAGCAATATGAAAATGGAAAGAGACTGAAGTGCTGCAGTCACAAGCTGAGATGTACTAACAGCCTCTAGAAGCTGGAAAAGGAATGTGTTCTCTTTCGCAGCCTCAGGACAGAATTAGCCCCCTCTGATACTTTGTAACTTCATAAGACTCATTTTGGAATTAAAATCACCAGAACTGTAACACAATAAATTTGTGTGCTTTTTAGCCATTATGTTTGTGTTAATGTGTTACAGCAGCAATAGGAAACAAAGACAGTAACATTCTGAAGAGTCTGGCCAATAACTACACGGTGCTGTCCCACATGCACTGCCAAATTCAAATCCTGAAGTGGTGCTTTCTTTCTCTGGAAATTCTCTTAATGGAGCTCTGAGAGCATCACTTGCTCTCAGCAGTAGTAAAAATAACACATACTAAATTGGGTAGCACTGTGCAAATATGATGTTTTCATGTTCAAGGAGGAAGTAATCAAGAAAAGTTAAGAGTACAGACTCAGAAGTGAGAGTGCCAGATTTCAAATTCCAGTTCTTCCATACACAGTTTGGTGTCTGAGCAAGTTACTTAACCTTTCAGTAGTACCCCACTTTCACTTATCTATATAAACTAGAGTTAATAACAACAACTTGTTAGGGTTAATGTGAAGAGTAAACAAGTCAACATCTATAAATTAATGAAGTAAATTAGAGGAGTAAAACAATTTAACCTAGTATGTGTTATATAAGGTTTGCTTGTAACAGTTGTTTGATTTTCATCTTTGAAATCAAGTTTCTATAATGTGATATATTGCTTAGGAGTGCCTGGTAGAAACACCATCTCCTTAATGATATTCCAGGCTGAAAAATTATAATCTTCAAGGCAAAGGTCTGGGAAGGTGTATGTTTAATAAATACTCAACTAACTCTTATTATGAAGAAAGTTCGGAAAAACTGCTCTAGAGTGTTGTTGATTTTCATCCTTTGTTTCACATTAGTTACATCTTTACCTTCAAAAAGCTACACAAATGAGAGGAACCAGTGACCCTTTACTTAGTGATTCAACAGAAAACTTTCTTGACAATTATTAACTCCATAGCTTATTCATTCATTCATTAATTCACCCATACATTTCCATATTCTTTCATTTTTCAAATACTGACTGATCGTGTACTATATATTAGACTCTGTATTGAATGTGTGGGATATAAATATGAATACAAAATCTTGTCCTCAGAGAAGCTACAAAAAAAGTAAATAGGCAAATCAATGGAGGATTACAATTCAGTGTAGGATATAAAATGTCAGCAGACACTAAAGGACCACAGACAAGAGATGAAAAAAGGTAGAGAGAGGGTCTCAAAAACACTTTGCTAGGTTTAAATGCAGATGATTCTAAGATTTGTCCAAGTATTACATATTTGTATGCTCCTAACACACTTACCATGTAAATACATTACCTCTCATTTTATAGGTTAGAAACTCAGATTGGGGTGCAGAAAGACTTGCCAAAATTCACATAGAAAATCAGGTGTAAGAGCTGGCATTGGAAATACATTCAAGTTCTGAACTCTTTCCATTCTATCACCTTGCACGTCATAGAATTGTTTCTTTCGGAAATGTGCTTAGCCTTTTAGGATCATGAGAAAGTCTAGCTATTCCACACCCTCTTGAAGCAATGGTGGTTTTTGCTCCTCTGATTCAGACCTTACTAGATTTCATTCATTCATGTAACAAATATTATGAAGCAATTGCCATATGCCAAGGCTTGGGCCTTATTCAGCTTTATATCCCAAATACCTATCACAATTAGGGATTGTTGTTAATAATATTTAGTAATATTTGGCTTCCTGTCCCCTTCCAGGTAAATAGTAGGCTTATGCCAAATGCTTACTCCTCAAGAACTTCAATAGAAAAACTTAGTGATCAAGCAAACAAAGTTTCTTCACCAGCTGCAATGAAGAAAACATTGCTCTGAGAGAATCTTAATATTGTGCTACAAGGGGGAAATCAGTGGTGAATATTTATAGGATTTTAGGGTCCAATCTGGGAGCCCTAAAGGTGTGTTTTGCAGAATGGAAATCAGTTGAGATCAGAATGAGCTTATGACATAATGGCTTTGCGCTGGTGGACACAACAAAGCAGACACAAAGGTTGTGAAGCCAGTGTTGATAGATGTTAGTTTTAATCAAAAAGTTCTTTTATTTGATTAGCACTCATAACTCTCAGGGACACATGCATTCTGGAATAAGTAAAAAAATGTTTTTTAATTCATTTATATACTATTTAACTTAGAGATAGAAAGCATGCCTTCTATGTGGATAGAAAATTAGGTTTATTGAGTTTCCCCACACTGCACTACAAACATCATGTGCCCATAACACACCATAAAGTAAACACATCATCTCTCATTTTGTAGGCTAGCAAACCTAGCCTTGCACTGGCCAGTGAAATGTATGTCATGGTGATATGTGTCACTTCTGGGTAGAAGCTTTAAGAGACAGTGCATATCTCAACATACTCTCTTCCCATTCTACCAGTGTCTGGGATGGTGTAGTATTATCAGCCTGAATCCCAAAGGGAGGCTTGGCATGATAATGAGTGGACGTCCTGGCCATCTTGTCACCAACATGTAACTTGTAGAGGAAATACACCATGTTTTTGTTTGAAGTCAATAAGATAAGGGTTCTTTGTTCCTGCAGTAAGATCTAGTCTACTTTGAGCAAAACAGATGCTAGGTCTGTGTTTGGTAATATGTAATATACAAATGAATAAATGAATGAATATTTCATTAATGCATCACAGCATTACACATGAACAGTTCTCAAATTTTCCACTTAGATCTCCTACATATGTGCCCTATTTTAATAAAATGATATATGGAAATATGAATTTAAGGTCATAATTACTTATAAAACATCCCCCCTATTTGACTTAATTTAAAATAATAAATTCTTGGTCTTCCATTTACATGTATGTTTATGATACAAAGCAAAACACAATATATCCAGATATAGCTCTTCTGTCTTCATCAAGAATATTGTGCAAATCTCTTGGGTATTCCTCTTGTTTATAAGAAAAGTATTTTAAAATAATTTATGTAGTAACTTTTGCTGCTAGGTGGAACACAGTGTTTTCTAGCTAAATTTCATAGGTAGACTTTTGGGAAGGCAATTGGGGTAATTCATTCACCAATGATTAAGTTCAGAATAATGGAAACTTTTATTTTTTCTCTTCTAGAAAAGCAATCCTAACATTTACATGACATTATATATAATATTACAGGAAATTACTACCATAATTATGTACCTTGCTGATGTCTGTATAATTCTAGAATGAATTAATAGTAATACTGTGTTTGAAGATTGAGTGGAAGAATTCTGAACATTATTCATGTCTCTGCCAGCATATTCTTAAGCTATTCATGACATAACTAGTACAATAATTTGTCATCTATAATTGTTTGCTGAATAGCTGAGCACACCTCATAATGGGAAGGAAAAGCTAAAGGGAAAGAAAAAGTGGAGAAAAAGATTTCAGTATCATCTTTTATTGTGCTTGGTACACACAGTGTTTAGGTGTCTTGTGTGGGCCAATATGACTGTAAAAGAATGAGATCACATGGACTCACTTCTCTGTAGTTCTGTATTTATGGCCTTCAAAAGTTCTGACTCCTACAGGAATTTAATTTAATTCTTGGTGAGGAATGGTTATCCAGTAAACCAAAGAAAGCATCTGTTATATGACACAATCCATTATACACTCTGCACCTTACCTCATCTTCATGTTGAGCAAATCATACGTTTTCATTCAAGTATTTTGCTGCAGTAGTAAAGATAGTTGTTAAAGACCTTGAAAGAAGTAGAGCCTATACATTTATTGAATACAAAATGTGAGTTGCAGATTTTATGACAGTGCAATAAACTGCACAAACGTTAAGACTTGTGATATTAACAGATAGTCATGCCATGCATGCTTCTTGAATTAAAACCTTAAATACCCATAAGAAGTTTGATGTGTGTGAAATGTGGACTTGATAAATTTGCTATCAGGGGCTTACCTTTTGCAGTACCCTCACATCCATATTTAAGCACACCACAGTTACTGTGTAAGACATTGTAATTAACCTCTTTGTGTATAGTTTGCTTTGAATTATTAAAAATACACTTTGAGGTATATGAAGTCATGTACACATACAGTGACATTCTTTTCTCATTGATTTTTGAGTAATATTTAAAGACAGATTAGGACTGAAATTAACTCGTGTATGTAGCATCCATTTTACAGGTAAAGCAACAGAGATCCTGAGAGTGAGTTACTTGAGGTCATAAAGTGAGAGCCTGCTATTTTTGAACTCCAGTACATTGGTTTTAATTAAAAATATTTCTGAGAAACAGCTTCTACCATATTCCTGAAGGGATGGTTTGTTCAGAGATAAATTACAGTCTGTGTATCACATATACCAATCCTGAGATGAAATTTCTAGTTAATTGTTTCCTCACTAGTGAAATCATTTACTAGTGAAATCATTGTGCAGCCTCTATATGCCAAAGCAGATATCTGTCTTGAAAATTGGCCATGTAGTCTCTTAGGAAGTTTATGTTTTTGCTTTTTTGACAGCCCCAAAGAGAGAGCTTAGATGCTTCTGTAGCTCATTAAGGTCAGCCCCATAACCAGGAGGTGGGCTGACGTTTGCCTCCAAAGAACTATATGCTGGGGCCCATCTTTCTTCACTGAGCTTTGACAGGGTTTAAGTAGCAGCACATTTGCTCAAAAGTTAGGCAAGTATCCCTGACAGGCAGAAAGACTGCCACTTGCGAATCCGTCTGATGGACACATCCCAGTCTATCCCGCTGTGTGATGGTGATGGTGATGGAGGCGCAGGTGGTATAAATCCTCTGTGGTGAACCAGCTAAATGGATCAGACAACTTTCTTATCTCTTTCCTGAATTATTTGGCATTCTCTTCCTGCAGTCACAGTTAAATCAAGTGAGAAAGCAATGAGGATGCACATTCCTGACAATGAATAGGCCTAGCCATCTCTGAGAGTAGAAAGAGGAAATCGGGGGATAGAAATTAGTTAAATCCTGTATCAAGGTTTGTTCCCTCTAAAAAGTTGCATCTTGGAGAGCCTCAAATATCTCATAAAATTAAACAAAATAGGGTAGGAGTTATGATTCTATCCCATGTTTAATTAATGATCCACACACCATTACATAAAGAACTGAAGTAGTATCGTCCTAAAAAATAAGGCTTTTAGATTTGTGAGAATTGGGAAAGTAAAAAGGCAACAGCTCTGTATATTAACAAGCATTTTGAATTCAAGTAAATAAATAAATGTGGAAAGAGAATTGATAGGCTACATTTTCAGGGTCATGAGCATGCTTTCTCTTATTTGGTCCTGATATTTTAGCCCCTCAGGTTCATTCTATCATCTATCGAATCTAATCTTATCTATCTATCTATTCATTGTTCCAACCTTTGCTACAGCATTCTTTCTCTTGCCATAAATGACAGACTTACTTTAGCATGGTCATTATTTATGAGTCTCACTTTGAATCTGGGACTAGAGAATTCAGGGATACCAGTGTGGTTAAAAAAGAGAGAGAAAAAGACAACGTAGAAAACAAAAGAAAAAATAAATTGGACTATAAATATAAAAGGTGCTGTGCATCAAAGGACAAATTAACAGAGTAAAAATTAATCTTATGGATAGCAGAAAATGTTTGTAAATCACATAACCGATAAGGGTATGCTAATTCCCAAAATGTATTTTAAAAATTCTTGTAATTCTACAATAATCAAACAAACTCAATTAAAAAATAAGCAAAGGACTTGAACATTTTTCCAAAAAACATACTGATGGCCAAAAAGCATGTGGAAAGATGCTCAATATAACCAATTATTAGGGAAACAGAATTCAAAACCAATGGAAATAAAAACCAGCAATTAGCTACCATCCCACACCCCTTACGATGTGGAGATGTGTGAGCCCTTGTTCACTGTTGTTGGAATGTAAAATGTAAAATGTAAAAATGGTGCATTCTATGGAATAGTTTCTTGGGTCCTTAAATATTAAGATTAGAATTACCACATGATCCAACAATTCCACTTCTGGGTATTTAGTAAAAAATCCTGCAAGAGGAGTCATTAAGAAATATTTGTACACTTACATTCATTTGCAACATGATTCACAGTAGCCAAAATGTAGAGGCAACTCAGGTGTGCATTGACAGATGGACGGGCAAACAAATGTGTCATATAAAAATGACAGAATATTTTAATCAGCCTTAAAAAGGAAGGAAATCTTGTCATATGCTCCAAAATGGATGAATCTTGAGAACATTATGCTAAGGGAAACAAGTTGGTCACAAGAACACAGATACTGTATGATTCCACTTATATGCAATATCTAGAGGAGTCAAATTCAGAAACAGAAAGTAGAATGACAGTTTCTAGGGGCTGAAGAGAGGAATGAATGGGGAGCTGTTTAATGGCTACAGAGTTTAAGTCTTGCAAGATGAAAATGTCTCAGATCTGTTGCACAACAGTGTGAATGTACTTAACATTACTGAACCATACAATAAAAAAAATGGTTAAGATGGCAAATTTTACTTTACCACAATTAAAAACCAAAAATATTTTAAAAACAACAGGAAATAAACTGGTGAAACCATGAAGTTCTTTGGGTAACTAATCTGACACATTTTTCCCTTTTATCCTTCATTATTTTGGATTTGGAGCTTGAATCTAACCTCATCTAGTTATTTGGCATTGGCATTAAATGAACCCCCCAGCAGAGTGTGAACTCTAGCACTAAGGTGCCTGAAAAAGGGATTAGTGATCCTCAAAACTAACAATATGCCAGAGGAAGCTCTATCTTCACCAAGATATTGCTAATCTGTGAAGATTGATGGATCTATTTGTATGAGTTTTCTATGCTGTGTAACAACTCAATCACAGACTTGGTGACTTAACACAACACAGGCACACCTTGGAGACACTGTGCATTCATCTCCAGGCCACCACAACATAGCAAATACCACAATAAAGTGAATCAAATGAATTTTTTGGTTTTCTAGTGCTTATGAAAGTTCTGTTTACATTGTACTGCAGTCTATTAAGTGTACAATATCATTATGTCTAAAAAAACAATAGTCACACCTTAATTAAAAAATTCTTCCTAAAAAATGCTATTATCTGAGCTTTCAGCAAGCCATAATCACTGATTTTAGATCACCATAACAGGGATATATAATAATGATGAAAAAGTTTGAAATACGTGACAGTGGTACAAAGTGAGAAAACGCTGTTGGAAACATGGTGCCAACAGACTTGCTCAATGCAGGGTTGCCACAAACCTTCGATCTGTAAAAAATAACAAAGCCTACAACATGCAATAAAGTGAAGCAAAATAAAATAAGGTATGTCTGTATACATTTATTATCTCACATATTCTCCGGGTCAGAATCTGGGCACAGCTTCACTGGGTCCTCTACAAGGCTGCAATCAAGAGGCCAGCCACGACCGGGTTCTCATTTGGAAGATCGATGGGGAAAGGCGCACTTCCAAGATCACTCAGGTTGTTGGCAGAATTCATTTCCTTGTGACTACACAACTCATAAAAGCTTGCTTCTTCAAAGTCACACAGAAAGCAAGCTGGCTAGCACAATAAAGTGTTACAGCATATGACTTAATCAGAGGAGTGACATCTTATCATCTCTGCCATATTCTATTGTGAGAAACAAGTCACAGGTCTCCCTCACAATTGAGAGGAGGGATAATACAAGGGCAGAACACCATGGCTTAGAATCGTCACGTCTGTTCATCACACTCCTCTAGCTATATTTTTCTCTTATATTATTGACACCGTGTGAAGAGCAGTCCTATGAATAACACTCTTTGGTTAGGTTTTAAGACGGCTACAGCTAACCTCTCGTTGAGCTCGGGCATGTAAGCATGCCCATTTCCTTGTTTCTACCCCCACTGTACCACTTTTAAAAACTCTCCTTCCAAAATTTGGGCCTTTGAATAATCCACAAAGGTGCTACCTCTTTTCTTTAAAAGCAGTGTATTAAACCTAGGGCATTGGTTGCTAGAAAACGAATGGTTATTGCCTCCCGGCTTTCCATATCAGATGACACACTTCAACCTCTAATATAGACTTACATTCATTAATAGGCTGGGTTCAAATATTATCTTTGAAATAATCAGGGATTTAAAAAAATCTTAGTTTATGATTTTTCTTGTTATATTATGGGTCCTTCAATTCCTTGGAACAGATTGGCATCCAAGGGGTAGATACTGACACCTGTACAATTAAAAAGCAGCCTCCCCCCGACCCCCTGCAGTCCCACAAACAGATCTGTCTTGTGTCAGCATGTCTGTCTTCCTAATTCTCTGGCTTTCATCTATTTGGCCCAGTGCTGACATCACCCAGAGTTTTTCATGAGTCGGGTTTGGTTCCTCTTCAGAGGTTTCTGAAGGTAAAGTCTATATTGACACTCAACAAAAACCTCTATTTATGTCAACTGTTGGGAAAACTCAGGAAAGGTCTTTGTTTTCCCTAATACTCTCAACACATTCTCTGGGCAAAATTCAAATCTTTACATTTCTTTTCTCATATATATTCACTACCAGCTTCTAGTTGCCAGCCATTTCTGGACTATTTGAAATGCAACAGTTAGGGTAACTATCTATGTACCTTCCTACAGTTCTAACTCAAAAGGCTAGTTCTGATATACTTGCTCTCTGATACAAAACACCTTTTTTATAAAGGATCCTATTTCAAGTTAGAAGGTCACCAGAAACAACTGCTTTCAAAATCCCTTCAAATGACATATAATTGGATTTTAAAGCAGAGTTATAAAAGGAAAGTCACCTTGTCATCCAAATAACCAATACTGAGGACCCCACTCTCAGAAGTGATCCCCTTGATGTTCTCTTTACTCAGAAACTAATCTAATTCTATTTTCATGCATAATAACCAGATAGGCATTTTGTCAGTTTCTGCTTCCTTTCTGCTTCTTCCAAAGGATATCTGATAAAATGTTCATGTAGAACTTCATGCTAATGTTTGTCTTAGGTTTTGACACGTTTTTAATAGGTGAGGCTCTCTATACAAGCTAATGTTAGCTATTTTACATTCAGTGACTACTACAGGTTGGTCATAATACACCACACACATGTTTTTCATTTCATCAGGGAAGGGGTATGGGTTTCATGAGCTGGATATTTTTTTTCTTTAATAGGTAAGGAAATTCTAAGATTTTAGGAAACTTAACAAGATTATATGACTATTTAGATAGTGGATCTGGGATTTAAATCCAAATCTAACCCCACACTCCAATGAGACAGGCTCAGATGTGGTGAGCAGCAGATGTAGAGGGCATGGCAGCAGAGCTGGCCTTGTATGGAAAGAGGATATAAAAGTAGGACAGTAATGTTCCTTGAGTCCCTCCAACAGAAGAGAAGTCACCTCAAGATTATCGGCCCATTTCAGACAGAGCACTAGTCACTTTATAGGCATCATTATATGAGTGCAGTGTCCCATCTATTCTTCTCACACCGTCTCCAGCTTATGTGATGAAGGCTGCACAAAATTCAGGACAAGAAATCTGGAGACATACACAGAAGATAGTTTTAGCAAGCTCAGACCAACTCCTATCTTTCCTCTATGACTTAAATTCTTCTGAATGTAAAGCTTCTTTACTTTACAGTAACTTGTTTTAAACGAATTTGATCTTCTAATACCTTGATCTGCCGAGCCACTGCGATGATCAAGACAATCAGCCATGAAAGAAAACAACTAATTCTGATATGACCGAGCAGCGCTCAGATAAACAATTCCTTATGCATTGAGGAATAATTGTATGTGGTGTTCATGAAGGGGTCAGGGGTGAAATTAAATTTTGGAAAGTTTACTGTTCAATAGAGACTTTACAGATATTATAGTAATTAATTTCACACCAACACTATAAGACATTTACTATCAGCCCCATTTTATAGAAAATGATACGCATGTTCAGGGAAGTTGAATGTGTGTCACAGGACACAGAGGTGGTAAGCAGCACGTCACATGCTGAATTCTATATTCTTTTCCTTACAGGTATTAACCAGTTGTGGCAATCTCATATGTATATTAAAACATATTTTAAATATGCAGACAGATAAATCTATCTAAAACACTGTAAAATTAAATGTATATTTCCAAGGACATAGGTATTCAGACCTACAGATCAGTAGGCAATTTTAACCTAATTAAAATATGTTGTCTTATAACTAGAATAACACTTTAATTATTTATTAATAATCAATATTTAAGTACTTATTTTCTCTCCCTTGGGGATACTAATGCTTAGTGAGTAAAACTTAAATTTTTTAGTTTATATGCTTTTAAGAGCTACATATGTAAAACTGGAGCTACCAAAATACATCTGAGCTCCTCCAGTAAGGACAGAGTCATCCCAAGGTAATCAAGCCTTCGTACAGCCCACTCATCATTTCATAAGCATTTTCATATATCCAGCACCACATTCAGCCCCCCCCCCCACAACCAGGAAACTGAAGTGGGGTGCGCTTATAGGCGCCGCCACTCAGGCTTCTCTGTGGCCCCAAGTATTCACTCTGTTTCCCCATGTGGAAAATATTCAGTTCCTCTTCCAAACATACCCAAAGTCCTATGGTTTCATGGCATCAGGCTTGATCAGGTCCAGATGTAGCGTTTATGGATCTGAAGAGCTAGACAAATTGTCTGCATCCTTCCCCTCCCAACACCCAAACACAATGGTGAAGCAGGGACAGGATAACTGCTATGAAAACTCTTACTCAAAATGGAAAGAGGGGGAGGCAAATAGCAGTTACTGGCCTATAACAATTATGTGTTGCTATTGAGCAAATATTGCCAGGATCCCATACTCTGGGAATAAGAAATGTTCCTTGACTAGGTCTCACTTCCATTCAGTCCACTGTTTTCTATAGCTCTTGACTCCACTCTCTGGAAATTTCTCTTCTGCATCACTCTCCTTGGTCATTTTTGAAAAGGACATTGAGCAGATTTCTTGGTTGGCTTCCTGCTGAATGTCTTAATATCTCAAAAATCTCATATTCTTTTAGTACAGACAAGAGGCATCTTGGCCAATAAAATTCTCTTGAAATATTGTGAGTTTCTATGTATTTGATTCCAGTTAACTTCCTGTGCCAAAGTCACCTCCAAAATTCTTCTTAAAAGTACCACTCTCTCCTTAATTACTACTTGTTGAGGTACATCAGGATTCTATGGGATTAGACCCCTAAATTTCCTAGGATCCTTGTTTGGCTTAAAAGATCTACTAGATGCATTTTAATCCTTTCAGAGGTTTTAATAAAGACTGTCACAGCCTTACGCTTGATTTGGTCTTTGCTCAGAGGTCATGTTACTGTAAAAGAGTAATTACTCTTTTCAATGGACTGTCAAAGAAACATTGTGCTGGGTGAAGTTAAGCAGACAAGGAAACGTTTATTTAAGATTATTGCAATAAAGAGATTGAACTCAACTCTTGTTAAACTCTGTTGAAATAAAAGGTGGGGGTGTTTTTAAGTGCTGGGGTGAGCGAACTAGTGGAAAAATACTCGAGGACATTAGGAGATGAGATTTGTCAGTGGGGTGTGTCATCACATTGACTTGTTCCTGAGTTTATAAATATTCCACTCCATGATTAAGCCATCTGTGTTTGCTATTCGGTGCTTAGTGAAGACGTGAGGCTCCTCCTCTTCCACAGGGATGGGAAATAAGATCACTATCTTCCTTGATGATTATATTTCAAAGGGATGCCTCCTTTTTCCTCAGAAAGACATTTCTGGGTTGTAAAGCTGGCAAGAGTCTTGGAGAGCATTACATCTCAAAGGGGCAGAGAAAGAATTTACAACAGAAAGTTTTCTAAAGTAAATCTCCAAATTAAAGGGAGGCCAGGGACCGACACTCAGGAAGAAATCTGCCTAAAATTCAGCCAGCCTGAGGGGAACATTAAGACCATCTTGGTTAGGATACACCATTGATTTGAAGAGATACGTTTCCTTACTCCAGCCATGCAGTCTCTGAGCAATCTCTATTCTCTCTAAATTTTGCTTGCAAACTGGCCAGTTTTGTTTTGTTTTGTTCTTCAATGAGCTCATCTCTTTCTTGTAGGACCTTAATAAGAAATCAATTCGTACATTCAACATTCTGCCTCAGATTTTTATTTTCTCTCTTTTAAGTAACTATTACTAAAGATTTACCAAATGTCTCGCCACTGTATAACGTAGATCATTCTTCTAGTTTCCTGTGAGAATCTTTTTGCTGTCGCCATCTAATTCCAAAGAAAATGGCACACATATTTCATTTTTCCCCATTTGTTCATTTGTTTTGTTTTGTGGTGTCACCCCACAACCAATTTTTTTCATTAGATTTTGCTCTGTAAAAATCTAACATGAAATCTCAACTTAAGCATTTTTAAGCATTTTTCTTGCCCATGGTCTTTGGGCCAATTTGGGTCAGTTGGCGCTCAGCTGAAGGGTGTTAAGGTGCCAGAGGAAACTTTCTAATAACAATGGCAGAAGCACAAAAGAGAAAGTCAAAAGCTGAAATGCACTGTATGCCTCTGTTGTCATCAATCCACAATATTATATTAATACGTAATATTCCGTTTGCCAAAGCAAGTCACACTGACAAGTCTAAAGTCAAGGGGAAAAGTACACTCGACCCACTAGACAAGAGGAAGAAGAAGTGAATACTGAATATGGATGACTTAATCCTCAACAGTTCTTTTAGATTCAATCTTTCAATGGGAGAAAAATGTATGTTTCATAGGGCTGCTGTGGGAATTATATAAAATAGCTTATGTGAAAACATCCAATAGCAACACTGGCATATGTAGAAATTCCTTAAATGTTAGTTTTTGTACCATGTTCAATGTCATTCATCAAAGAAAAAAATGAGACTTTACATCTTAAATTTATACATAACTTTTTTTCCCTTGTGTCTCTCATTTTGCTTTCACAATTCACATTACTAAATTTGTCAAAATATATTTTTAGTCTGAAATAATGTAGAGTTGGTATAGGTTAAACAATTTTATTAAAATATCTTCAGCTATTCTAATTCTGTTCTGAGTCAGCTACGACCTAAGATTCAGAATGGGGGACATTTTTTTTTTCACAGGAACATATTTAAGAGTGGCTTGAAGAGGAGCCTTTTGTGGGTCTAAGTGTCAGGACAGTCTTGACAAATGTTCCCACCAATAATTAATTCCTGATTCACAGAATTAGGAAGGTTATGGATTTCCACTTGGCACAATTTAATCATTTGAACTTAATCTGTATGAATTTAGCAGAAGGAAAACTGGAGTGATTTCAAATTGGTGAGCAGACAGCCAGTTTTCCTCTGCTTAATATTCCCCCTCAGTTCCCTTCCTCATTCAATTTGCATCTGCTATCTCACAGGTGTTTTTAGGAATATTCCCTGGAGAGTTTTAGAATGTGTGATATTCAGTGTGGCTTCTTACTCTGCTTAGATAGAAAATATTCCAAGAGAAAAAGATGAAAATACATTGGCCTTTCATAAAACTGCCTTTTGTCTACACAAGGAGATTCTATCTGACAAGAAGAGGTACATTATTTGTCATTTAAGAATGATCTTGAAACAATAAAGCACATATTTAAAATTAAAACAAATGTGCTGCTTAATTAATTGCTTTGGACTTTGAAGTCTCAGTGTTTAAGTGCATGTACATTTTAATCATACAAATAGGTAGCTAAATATATAAAGTAGGAATGATGGATAAGAGTATGAACTTTGGAGTTAGACTCCACTGTGCTTGAGATCCAGATGGAAATCGTATATCCTTATAAATTTATATTTGCATTGTTAAATAGGCTTAATTATAGCACATTCCTTTCATTGATTCAGTCATTAAGTGAAATAACTCAGATAATGCATGTATGGCATGAGAGAACTAAATGAGATAATACATGTAACACATGCATAGCACATGGCAATTAGGACCCAAAAATATATGTATTCGCACTTAATATCATGCACATGGGAATAACAGGAATTAAATATTTTGTCCTAACTTTATTAATGTGACATAAACACATACTCATTAATACTCTTCAGGCAGGTAATAATTAGCAAATCTATGTATTAAAACAGGGGTAGACAAAGTTGTTCTGTAAAGGCCTAGAATGTAAATATGTTTCATTTTGTGGGACATGAGATCTCTGTTACAGCTTCTCGACTCTGCTGCTATAGCCTAGAAACCACAGCCTACACATAAAGGAATGAGTTGAGGCTGTGTTCGAACAAAACTTTATTTATGGACACTGAAATCTAAATTTCATCTAATTCTCACGTCATAAAATATTTAGGTTCTTTACATTTTTTCACCTATTTAAAAATGTAAAAACCATTCTTACCTCAACAGCTGTACAAAAAAAGGTGGTGGGCCAGATTTGGCCTGTCGGCTATAATTTACTTACTTCTGAATTAAAATATTGTACCAATGTTGACACTCCTCTTTTCCCTCTGATAGTTTTTGGTCTTACTTAATTTTTGGTTTGTTTTATTTAAATTTTGTTTTGTTTTAGGTCAGATTACTAGGAATTTCTCACAGGAAGACTATCATCTTGATTCTATTTACTGAATTTATATTACCTATATCTGTTCTTTCCCCCCAAATTATTCTTTTAAATAACTATTTCATATGGCAGCAAAATAAATAGATCTTTAACAATTATATATGTTCTCATGCTTGTACTTTGATAAACCTTCCTATTATTTCTAATATAATTTCTATTTTTTTAGTATTTTTACCACTCACCGTATTTTTTCTGAGTGAATAAGAATAATTATATTCTTACTGAAAGGAGACATTTAAAGAAATAGAACTATGTGGACCATGGATCAAAAGGCTTCAGAAACCAAAAAAAGTCACTATAAAAACTGCTCTAAAATGTTTAATTGCATTATTTATACTGTGGTATGACCATTGTTTGAGAGGTTTACTCAGTCTTACAAAACTCAGTAGTGATTTTTCTTTTAGTTGAAAAGAGAAGTTAATAATCTGGTAGGCAACCTAACTTGGCCTAAATCAACACAACTCCCCAAGTTTTGCCACAGATCACAGGAAAATCTGTGTTAACAATCTTCATATCACATACACTGTTCCTGCGATGGTTAATTTAATACGTCAGTTTGAATGGGTTAAAGGATGCCTAAATAGCAGATAAGCTTTTACTTTGGGGTGTGTCTGTGAAGGTGTTTCAAGAAGAGAATGGCATTTGAATAAGCAGAATAAGTAAGGAAGATCTGCCCTCACCAGTGTGGACGGGCATAGTCCAACCCGCAGAGGGCCAGCACAGAGAAACAAGGGGGGTGGATGGGAGGGTGGATCCCCACTCTCTCTCTTCCGGAGCTAGAATTTGCATACATTTTTCTCCTATCCTGGTATACTGGAGCTCCTGGTTCTGAGGCCTTCAGACTAGAACTGAATTGTACCACTGGCTTTCCTGGTTCTCCAGCTTACAAGCTGCAGGTCTTGGCACTTCCTAGCCTCTGTAACCACTTATGCCACTTCCTCAACTAAATCTTCTCTTACATGTGCCTGCCTATCTATCTATCCATCCATCTACCTATCTATCTATCTATCTATCTATCTATCTATCTATCTATCTATCTATCTATCTATCTATCTATCTAATCTATCTCCTATTGGTTCTATTTCCTTGAATAACTCTGATCAACGTATTTCCTTTTTCTTCAGAGGAGTTTCTTCCTGCTCTCCAAGAGCCATCTTACTGGAGACAACAGTTTCCAACTGTGTGGAAAAATATACTGATCCTATGTTTTATAACACAAAAATGCCATTGTTTTCACTGCAGCAAAAACAAACAAAAAAGGCTAATGCTTCAAACATTATGTATTGTGGTAAGATTTATGAATTTCATTGTATAGAAGGATTATTTGACAGAGTTATTAAAATATAGATTCTCTGAACTTACTACCAGAGAATCTGATTTTAGTA
Source organism: Smutsia gigantea (assembly GCA_032199065.1). Taxonomy (NCBI): domain Eukaryota; kingdom Metazoa; phylum Chordata; class Mammalia; order Pholidota; family Manidae; genus Smutsia; species Smutsia gigantea. Next base: position 92,748 of record JAVSCE010018347.1, read on the forward strand.
AGTCTATAAAGAAGTCAAAGATCTTAATTTTTAGCAAGGACATTCAGTGTTTCTGATGCAGATATTCCTGGAGGAATATGAAGAGAGATCTTAGGTGGTAGTAGGCCACTCTATATACCTTGGCTTAAATGCTGTATTCTCCTGAGATCATTTCAATTGACTACCTTGTGAATGTAGGATCCTTTGCTATTTTTGAAATTGCACTTTATTAATTTGTTATTTTATAAATATTTACTGATTCACATGCTTATTTGATATTTGCTGGACTAGACTGCAATCTTTGCAAGAGAAGGGGCCGGTCTGTTGTTTTATCAATTTGTACCTAATGCCCAGCATCATGTCTAGTACATACTAGCATCTCAATAAATATTTGTCCAGGATTTCCTGTGTAACAAGATTTCCAAGAACATCTGGTTCTTGCTTTTTCCCAAGGAAACTTTCTTCTTCCCATATGTTTTCCCAAAATTTTTATATAAAATGCTTAAAACAGTACTAGGTACTGAGCAGATATTTAGTAAATATATGTTTCATGAATGAAACTATGCTAATATCTCATCATGAGCTCTCTAGAGAACTGGATGATTACGTACCTCTAGTTATGGTTTAATTTTAAAAGCCATATGTAGTAGGCAGGATACTGCTTCCACCCCTCAAAGATGCCCATGTTTTAATTCCCAGAATCTGTTACTATATTATGGCAAGGGGGATTAGGTTGCAGATAGAATTAAGGTTGTTAAGCAATTGACATTAGGTAACAGATTATCCTGGATTTTCTTGGGGGCCCGATGTAATCATAAGAATTCTGAAATGAGGAGGAGAGAGATGGAAGAGTCATAACCAGAGAGATGGGATGCTGAGAAAGACTATCAACTATTGTGTCTTTCAAGATGAAGAGGGTTCTGGAGTCAAAGAACTTAAGTAACCTCTAGAAGCTGGAAAAGGCAAGAAAATTGACTCTCCCCAGAGCCTCCAGAAAGGAACACTGCCCTGCCAATATCTTGTTTTTAGCTCAGTGAGATTCACTTTGAATTTTGTAACTCCAAAGTTGTAAGATAATACATTTGTGATGTTTTAAATGACTAAGCTTGTAGTAATTTGTTATAGTAGGCATAAGAAATGAACACACAATATGATGTCTCTTATAATACATAGAATATACAGGGCAAATAAGAAGAGTAGAAAATCAAGAAGCAAATATGTTAACCATGAGGGTTAATATAATTAACATAAATCTTGGTAGTCAAGGAAAAGTGAAAATTATTTAATGATATACTTGGATTTCTTTATCATAAAGAAAAAAGATCCAGCTGTTTTTATTTAATTACTTCAAAAGAAAATTTTAAATTCCAGGTATTAAATTAAAAAATAATCCCAATATTTTATGTATTCAGTATGCCTGAAAGACATGACAGCATTATGACTGTAACTGTAGACACCATGGTAGTGATTCCCAGATTTGGGGCAAACGAATTTCAAGGCACAAAATGTGAATATCAGAGAGACTAAGAATATTGTTCTGTAAACCAAGAATACTGAAATTGTAAAACAAATTACACAGGTAAATCTGCACTTTTTTCTACAGCTGTGCATCAATGATAAGGAAAGCATTGCGAGATACAGGTGATGCTTTGTTTGAAATGAGAGTCACCAAAAATGCATCTAATACCTCCTATTTAAAAAATACAAAAAATGTAATTCAATCACATGAGTTTCTAAGGGACTGATCTAATAAGGTCTAAGGAGGTGGCCTTGTTGTGGTCAAATTTTATCCAGGATAGAAGGTAAAATGTCAAGTGATATTAAGATGAAGTGCATGTCATTTTGGTAATTTTTATAATCATTGCCAATATTTTTTTAAGTTAGGCATTTAATAAGAGAGAGTCAATAGTTCCTTTCTCTGTTAAATTGCTGGGTTAGGCTTGTCTTTCTCAGTTCTCATACAGCACTATTTATACTTCTTTCAGACTGCAGTTGTGATTACTTGTGTCCATGTCTGATTTCTTTACAAAGGCACCATTTCCTTCAGAAAAGCATGCCTCTGATCTTTATATCTAATTGTACTGGTAGCCTTGATAGATGCCTCATGAATGAATGAATCCACTTTCATGAGAGAACTGAAAAACATTTGACACATAAACTTATGTAAAGGAGAAAGGTGCTAAAATCTGTAATATAATTTTTTTAAATTTAGTAGTTTAATCAGCACATCAAATACTTGTGTATATCAAGTCAGGCAGCTAGCTTTTTTAACAAGAATTTTTGAATGCTGAGTATTTAGAGTATTTTTTCCCCTCACAATTCATATATATATATGCAGGTTGTTATTACCCCTTTAGAAAAGTTCACAGAATTTCCTTTTGACTCTGTGAAACACTTTTCAGTACTTATTATTAAGTGTCTTTCTTTCCCAATATATCTCAGTGGAAGCTAGAAATATTTTCACAATTGGCTTAAAAAGTTAGTGAATCACGGCTTTAAAAGGGCAGAAAATGCACAGATGCACAATAAAAGTTTAAAGAGCAGGACCTGACATTTTTGGAATACCCTAGTGAATATTAAACAGAATTCTAAAGCTGGTACTAACTTACACTCAGCGCTTCGTTCTCTGTTGTGACTGGTGGTGGTGACCCGGCAGAACTCCCCACTTTCCTTCATCCTGAGCGATGCTGTGAGGTAATGTTATTGCCATCGACTCTTCCTCTTTATTCTTAAATAGTTTCACATGTTTTAAAGAGTGAATTGGCTTCTCCATGCAGTAATACTATTGCTGCATGCTCTTGCATATTCACAGGTAAATAAAGCACAAACATAATGAAAATGTTTTGATTTTATAAGTTGGAGGTAAAGCAAGGGTAGAGGAAAGTGGGGAGAATTGAACAAATTATACAGAAAGTTTTCATTATCTCCTGACTAAAATATTTTTTGTATTTACACTAAAATACACAGAATTAAAAAAAGGCTGTGTATGATTGATTACACATGTATGGTCACCTTTTGTCCAAAATATTTCATAAAATCTGGAAATCTGAACACCTGATACTCTAATCTTTCCTTAAAAATTATGAAAATGTCTTAATGTTTTCCCTGTATAGACTTCATATTACTTTAGGAACAACACTTGGAATTTGTTTTGATATTTACTATAAAATTATTTTGATTGCATTATTTTTAAACTTAGTACTTCTATCCCTGGTATATAGACCCTTGGGAAAGTTTTCTCTCAGTTTCTTGAGTTAGGGAGAGATATATATGTACATACACATGTACACATTATATACATATTATATCAAATATTATAACATATACATAAATATATCCTGTATATATAAAATACATATTTGAATTTACTTTTTTAGTATGTTTATTTATTTATTGGCAGTGGACCAGTCCAAGGTCTTATGGAACTTATAAATCATGTTAGAGTTTTGTTGTGCTTCTTCTTCATGTTCACTGCCAGAAAGCTCAGAGCAAAATTCATGGTTCTTCTAGAGTAAGTTCACTAAATCTCATAGGCTGTGGCTTCTCACCCCTTCACTTTCCAAAGAAAATATTAACGGAAATACAGAAGTGAATTGGCCAAATTTTTCCTAAACTGTACACTGAGAGATGAAAAAGGAGACTCCAACCAATGAAGAAATGTCCTCTAAAGTTCTGCTTGCCAAGGCTCAACTTGCTTATTTCAAGTGATGGGAAGGTCAGAAACTCAGAAAAAAATTTCATTTTATTATGCAGAAAAATTCAACTCTTTTCAGCTCTTCTACAAAAATTCATTTCTGTGCCTCCTTTGAACTGAAGGCCTGTCATTTGAATCTTTGAGTCTTTGGAGTATCTTTTTTTTCTTTTTTGCAGTTAATCAATAATGATTATTTTTGACAGTTAACTGGTGATTACCAAAGATAGACCTTAATAAGTCGTGCTGTTTTGGGATACATGAACATCCAAAACATTAAGGAAAAGACAAAAAAGTATAAATTAGTATACAAAGACAGGAAATTTTTGATTTGTTATAATTTTCCAAGGAAAAGAACAGCTATAGGAGCAGGTACCTACAATCCAATTAAAATGCAAAGGATTGGCACAATCCAAAGTACAGTAAAAGGAATGCTACTATATAAGTCAGGGTTTGTTATAGCAGAGCTTTGAGAGACATCTAATATATGGTGAATAGTAGATGCATTTAGAAGAATTGGGCTTATTTAGATCTGTTTCTTGGCTAAAATAATAATAATAAAAAAGGTAGGTATCACATTTCCATGTAGGCATGATTTGCAAAACTAATTTAAAGTTTAACCCATTCATTTTAAAGGGCCTTATTTTATAGATTCAGAATTTTAGAAAGAACCTAGCATTCAAAATCAAATAGGTTGGTTATGTGTAGGATGAATAGATCTTTCCAAAATGTTCACATTAGCAAACAATCATTTCTGTATTTGCTGCAAACAGTAAATTTTACAGCTGATGCTCATGCTGCTTACGTGACTTTGCCATCCACAGTGGACTCTGTTATACATAGTATGCTTTGGATCTGTTTTCATAATTAACATCTGAACATGTGTATCTTTTGTAGTCATAAACTCTAAAAAATACATTTTGAGTTGATTTTTTGTATATGGTGTAAGAAGGGGTCTAGTTACATTCTTTTGCATGTAGCTTTCTGGTCTTCTCAATACCATTTATTGAAGAGACTGTATTTTCTCGGTTGTATATTCTTGCCTCCTTTATTGTAGATTGACTATACAAGTTGGGATTTATCTCTGGGCTCTCTATTCTGTTTCATAGATGTATGTATTCTGTTTTTGTGCAAGCTCCATACTGTTTTGATTACTATAGCTTTGTAGTATAGTTTGAAATGCAGGAGCATGATACCTCATGCTTTGTTCTTTCTCAAGATTGCTTTGGCTACTTGGGGTTTCTTTAGTCCCATACATATTTTAAGATTATTTGTTCTAGTTCTATGAAAAATGCCATTGGTATTTTGATAGGGATTGCATTGAATCTGTAGATTGCTTTGGACAGTATGCACATTTTAACAATATAAATTCTCTCAATCCATGAGCACAGTATATCTTTCCATTTATTGTGCCATCTTCTGTTTCATCCCTGTCCTTAATTTTCAGAGTACAGGTATTTTACCTCCTTAAATTTATTCCTAGGTATTTTATTTCAATATATAATTGTAAATGGGATTGTCTTCTAAATTTATTTCTGATAGTTATTACTGTATAGAAATGCAACACATTTGTGTATATTGACTTCATATCCTGCAACTTTACTGAATTCATTTATTACTTCTCATAGTTTTTGGATGGAGTCTTTAGGGTTTTCTATATATAGTACCAAGTCATCTGTGAATAGTGACAGTTTTACTTCTTCCTTTCCAATTTGGATGTCTTTTATTTCTCTTAAGTATTCTTAATTAATATTAACTTCAGTTATTCTCTATCATTTTCTCAGGTCCTTTATATAACTTAACAATTCTCTTCTTTTTGAATAAAGTTACTTTGTGGTAAATGTCTGAAATATTCATTGGGATTGGGGATGATTTCTTTGCCTTTTTTTTTTCAGTATCTATCTCTGCAGAGAATACTATACTGCACTGCCTCCCCAAGGTTATGACCCTTCATGGATGAAGGCTGCAATAAATGACTGATCTACACTAAGGAACAATGACCCTGTCACCTTGCCTCAATTTGAGGGCCATGCCAACTTGATCATCTGAAGACATCACAGTTCAGCTTCTTACTTTGCTTAATTTTGATTCTTCCCCGGGAACCTGATCTGAGAAATAGGTAGAATAGATTTTTCATTTCCCTTACCAATCCAGACCAAGTAGGCTTATTTGCATAATTTAAGAAAATCCCAACCACCTATATATTCATCTTCCAGCAGCCTCCCACACACAAAGTTTTTTAAGAATAATTCTTTTAGTATCTCATACCACTCTCTATTTGCCAAATTCAATGTTTTTATGGTCACACTTCAGGAAGTTTCACAACAAATCTTGTTTTTATCCTACGTTTAGCATCTTACTAGCATTTATATTTCTTTCTCTAACTACATAGTATGGATGGAAACTCTAGATGGGGATCCCTAAAAATACTTTAATCTAAAAGATGTTTTTTATTCTGTACTTAATACCTCTCTATGTCCCACTCTGATCCTGTCAGATTTTTAGACTCCTCCTCTATACTGTTTAACTTAAATGGACCATTACCTTCTTCATAAGATAAATATAAATTTAAATAAGATAATTAGGTAAAGCACCAGGCATAGTTGTTCTAGAACATATTAGATGTTCAATAGGAATATTTTATTGTTAGCAGGAACTATAACTTCATCACGTAACTTCATCTGTAAATGACTCATAATTCAACAACTAAATTCTGACAGTAAAGTAATAATCCTGGGAAAGTAGTGGAGAAATGCTCAGTATCTAGATACTCTACTTGGAACCTATTCTTCTTTGAAATAGATTTTATTTATTTTTGTGGGAGGAGGAATGCCATTTTTAATTTATGAAAAACACAAGTGTGTATAAAATATACAGAAAAGAGTCAGAGAACTTTCCATTCTCTTCTCTCACCTTCAGTTACATTAAAAAAAATTGAGATGTAATTTACATATAACTTGTAAATTTACGGTGTACAATGTGTTGATTTGATTTTATGTGATTATATATTACAATATGATTATCACTCTAACATTAGCTAATACCTCCATCAAGCACGTAATTATCATTTCTCTTTTTGCAGTGAGAACATTTAAGATCTAGCTCCTTTGCAACTTTGAAATTAATAATATAGTATAGTTACCTATAATCACAATGCTGTGCATTAGATTTCCAGACTTAGTCATCTTCCAGGTGTAGGTTTGCACCCTTTGACCAATGTCTCTTCAGTTCCTCCAGCCCTGTAATCATCACTCTACTTTCTGTTTCTACAAGTTTGGCTTTTTTTAGATTCCACATATAAGTGACATCATATAGTATTCATTTACTCAATCCTATCATATACATGAACTAATGACAGAATTGTTATACAAACTATATTTGCAGATTTCTGATTCTATGGAACTGAACTTTGATACATTCCAAAAATATTTACTGAGAATCAGCTATGTGTCAGGAAACATTCTAAGCCCATTAAAATTTGTTATCTTCCATAAAATGTATAACCATCTTGTATCTTGCAGAATTCATATTATTGTTTCCAGTTTTCTGATGAACTAATTCAGACTCAAAGATTCTAAGAAACATTGACACGCACACAACCCAAGTGCTGACACAAGATTCAAACTCAAGTCTTGCCAACTCCAAATCCTGTTCTCTTTTCAATAATCTTCACTTCCTCTTATATTTTATGAAGGGTAACAGCAATTCTAATTTTTTTTAAATGTTCAAACTCACAAAAACTTGTACAAATAAACATCAGTCACTGAGTCAGTATCTGTATACTAATCACGTTTCTACCATAGGGAGAGCTGACAGAGGGGTGATGTTTCATAGGCCAGAGTGACAACCCTAATATTTTAGACCATAAAGACATGTGGATTTAAAAAGTTGAAAATGCCTACCACATGAACTGAAAGCTATTAAACAAATATTAATCCTGGTCTTTGAATTTCTAATCACCAATTTGGTGATTTTTAACATTTTAGTTTAATATGCTTTAAAAAACTTGGCAACTACAATGTGACATGAATGTACTTAAAACAGATTATCTTTTTGGATTTAAAAATGAAATAAGTGTAAATATTTAATATACCTTTGAGCAGATTTTATGTCATGGTTGCCATCCAAGTATGTACATAATAAAAAATTAAGAAATCATGCTGAGATGCAGTATACAGAATGTGTGTTAAGAGAAAATTAAATATGGCAGAATATTAACAAGTCAAAGACAAACACATTTTCAGTTCCAAATGGTTGTGAAGGTCAGTGAGTTTGAAACTGAAGCTCCTCTATTTTCAGTAATCTTAATATTTAAAGGTCATAATCAATTTGTTTTCAATTTTATTAAGGGAATTGTCCTTTTGCTGTGCCTTCGCTCCCTCCCCCCGCCCCAATGTTTACAAAATAGCTGTCCTAGTAGAACTAAATAATAATAGCAAAGTTTACACTTATGAGGCATTTAATATTAGAGGAGTGGGTTAAAAAAGAAAGATACTGGGCTTATTACATACCTTCTATTATTTGATTTTTCCAACGAAAATGAAAGGAACTCTATCAGATTATCTATCTTGTTTTTTCTTTTTTTCTGGACATTTACTAGTCCACATTTTCCAGCTCTCTTGCAGTTAGGATTAGTCACATAGCCTACTAACGAGCAAAAGAAATGCAGATCTTTTCTGCCTCATGAAAACCTCACATACTGACTTCATATTCCTTTCCCTTAGGCCTATGATGCAGTTCAGAAGAATGACCTTGGAAACGATGTATTAAAAATAGTGACAGCAAGATAGAAAGAATGAGGGTCTCTTGATCTTAACAGAAGACAGTTCCCCACCATTCTGAACTTGATATTCTGTGAGAAATCAGTTTCTATTCCCCTAAAGCCTCTGAAATGTGGGGACTTAATTATTATAGCAGCTGGTTGTTACCCTAACAATATTATCCTTCGAATGCTTTGGATATTGAAAACTAGATCACAGGCAATTTCCTTGCCCTGGCAGATTCTACCAGCTTTTCTCCTCAAACTAAGGAGTAAGAGAATGTCCTTCTTTTCTCTTCCATTCACTATTCTGAATGAAGTGGAGCATTAACTTACAGACACTCTCTGTAGGCCTATCACTTTAAGCTCATTTGCGTGTATGTGCACATATATATTGTGTGGTTTTTATTTATTTTGGTCATTGTAGATGCATGCAAATCATAACACAGATAACTACTATATGCATCCCTCTGTTTTTACATTTTTTTCACTTGCTTCTCTGATTTTACTTCAGTGTTAGTCCACGTTGTGTGTTTTGCTCCTTCACCTCTATCAACAGACACTGTGATTATATACAGTACAGTTTTATTTCCTTCCACATCCTGATTCTATGTCTACCATTTTCAATTCTCTTTAATGATCTCCAGTGGCCATTGCTCACAGATTATGAAGTTTTTATGAGTGGAAGGAATTAAAAGGCTTAAAACCATTCTCAGGATAGGTTTTATAGTTGGGATTCTGGTAATGAAGGGACAAAGAACAAATAAAGAAATAGGGTAATTGGCTACAAAGGCTGATGGTTTTATTTCTCATTGATAGACTAATAGATTGAAAACAATTGTATAAAGTACATAGAGGGAAGGAAATGTGTTCATAAAATTATATAACTTGACAATAATTTAGAATGGAGGTATAATAAAGTCCCACATCCTCAATTTGTTTATTTATAAACTTTGCCCCATCAGCATCTTTCTCTATCCTCTATTCCATCAGTAGCATAGCTACTTCCTGAGTTAGAAAACCATAATGGATCTCTATATCATACACAGTTTGGAGGACTTATTCATTTTTCCTGCAAAAGTTAAAGTGCAAAACTTTCAGCCCATCAATCCTTTAGCAAGCTGTCCAAGGTGACATTTCATTAGCACATTTTGTCAGTGGATAAATCGTACAGCATGCTCTGAAGGGAAGGTGGAAAACATCTAGTCCTTTTTCATTAGATCCATCTGAACTTGAACCACTGGAGATTACATACAAAAAGCACATGAGACAGAAGAAGCGCTATCCTGTCTATAAACTGCATTAATCATTCATTCCCTTCAGAGTGTCTTTAGTCAGTGCCATGTCTCTGGTTAAGCCCCAAACTGGCTATTCAATTTTGAGCTGCATGACAGATACATTTCAAGGAAAATCAGAGACATAACGACTCCTGCCAGGCTTGATAAAGTCCTCATTCATCAATTAAGAGGTTCCAATAAGCTAAGATGGATATGGAAAAATAAGGGAACTTGTATGATAACATGCTGATTTCTTTCCTCTTTCTCAGTTTGCTGAATTCTTGGGAATAGGGATCACAGAGGCTTTCTAAAAAACCTGGATTCAGAAGGAAGTCCTATCATCTGAGGTAGAGGGTTCCTTTCCTAGTCTGCTGAGATCAGGCTCTTTTCAAAATCAGTTAGTATAGAAAAGTTTTCTGGTCACCTTAATAATTCTTGAATAAAGTGGTTTTAATTCACTTAAAGTTACTGCTTTCTTTTTTTTTTTTTGTTTTGCTTTGAACATGAAAATCTGTGGAAATAGGAGCTTATCCCTTAGTCTCATGATTTCAATTTTGTTGGATCAAGTCAGAGTGCTAGGAATGTTTCCCAGTTTTAAATAGCTACAGTGTCAAAATGTTTTTGAAACATATGCTCAAATATAAATTTTTGTTCTATAATACCATCCAGGATATATTTTATACTAAGAATTTTTGCATGTATAAAGAGGGAGAATGTATCTTTATAAAACGTACAGCATTTTTATTGGGCATATCATCAAAGTAAATGAAAAACTGATTGTAAATGGAGGCTGTTATTAAACAATAGGCACAATAGCTGGTTAATTTCTAAGTGTATCATGAGAAGTAGCCAGTACCACTAAAGAGTATCTGTTGTCACGGAGGTCAGAGTTTTCAGGAGATAATGCTAAATCAATGAGAACTTTGAGAAAATAAAATTTAATTTGTACTGCTTATTAATTTGGAACCAGTGAACTAATCATTCAACAGATAAATCCAAGATCACAAAACAAAAGCAACATTTTACAATGGTATGAAATTGCACCATATTTAAACTTTATTTCAAATTACTTCAAGTGCTTTCTTTTCAGTAAACTAATGGTTTTCAAACTGTGCTCCTAAGAGCATCACGGGCAACTCCTAGGGTGTTTCTAGAGCAAAGGGGGCAGATGGAAGCTTGGGTTGGTGTTTGTGGGGAGCCCTCCAACATCAACTGAAGCAACTGTATTTTACATATAGGACTTTAGTAAGACTGACTTTGAACAAAAATTATACACCTAAGTACTCTTAGTAAACCACTGTAATTAAAATTGAGAAAATCCTTTTTCTTTCACTGTCACAAGACACAATTTATTTTCAAAACACAATAATAAGTTTCCATATCTGAATCTAAGCCAACTATTGGCTCAGAAAATTTAGATGAAATATCTTTATGGAATTTATGGAATTACTTTAATTGGTTTGAATGTCAGCACCATAGTCAACACTAAACCCATTTATTAAAGTGATTAATTATAGTTTGCCATTATACAGACTCTGTATTTTTTTCTTGGCATTTTGTCCTATTAAATAGAACTTAAAAGAAGTATCTTAGAGGATCTTCTATTGTGAGAGTAAACATTTACTCATCTTGAACTCAATTAAGTTTCCTGGGGTCTGTAACTTATATTTGTTTGGTGATTTTTTTTGCTTTTTATAAAGTGCTTTCATGACAATTTCATTTGATTTTCACAACCTTGTAAATTTTATATGGAGCTCATTATTCAAGCTATAAAGTCTGATTGCCCGAGTTAAGCTAATCAATAAGGTGGCAGAGCTAGAACTTGATCTGGACTATTTACCTTTCAGATCTTGAACTCTCCTCATATGCCCTTCCCTTTCCTAAATAGGTCTAGTTCTAGAAGAAGACTTATATGTGTATATACTACAAATGATGATATTCTGAAGACACATGCATATGGATTGAAAAGTGGTAGAATAATGGCCACAAGAGGAAGCCTAGGAAGCTTTAGCCACATTCATATCCAAACTCCTTTAGTCCTCTTCATAAAGTCACTCCAAATAATAATAAACACAACAAAACCACCATCATCCTCCGATGTGGAAAACTGACATTTCTTTCATGCCTTGTATGTGCAAACAGAAGTCTCTCCTTTGACACTCCAGGCAAAAACTGTCCCAAAACAAGATGCTCATTAAATATCATAAGTAGATTTGAATAAATACCTTGGAACATTCCCGTGATGCTTGTTAAATACTATGAGTAGATGTGAATAAACACCTTGGAATATTCCCTTGCTTTTAGCCAGACTGATGCTTTTTATTTATTTATAGTTGATAGGTTTTAATTTAATTGAAAGTTGCTAAAAAAGAAAAGAATCTTACATCACTAATGGTAGGTTATTTGCACTGGTTATAGGGTATTTAGAGTTCATTGCTGCTGTTATTTTAGGTGGCTGCATAAGCGTCTAGTGGAGTCAGGTGGGACAGTGTCAGAGCAAGGGTAGGTGTGTTAGTACGGCCACTACCAGATGCCCTGGGTCAGGGGTCAGGGTCCTCTTGCTGTTTCAAGTGCCTTGGGTCGCCTGT